>JAIVFH010000403.1:0-22036 GCA_025765595.1 Obelidium mucronatum
AATAACAACACCACCTTAACCAACAACATCACCGCCTTGACAAACCCGTCAACAATAACAATATCACCTTAACCCACAACATCACCGCCTTGACAAACAGTGTTGATAATCTTTCTGCTTCTGTATTTGAAAATGAAATTGTCGGTGTTAAGGTATGATGTCAAAAAGGGAAACACAGCACGTTAAGCTGATTGGAATTACTCCGAATTAGACATATAATGGAACTTGCAATGACGGCATTTCAAGACAGTACATGGTGCTTCCAAACAGACATGGCATCGACCCAACAGAAGCACCAAATGTATTTAATTAATAAGAACTTGATAAATATTGATCTTATTCTTTCAGAGCCTCCCAATGCTTTCTAACATCAACATCATCAATCGCCTAGATAGTCAAACACTGAACTTGTATTTGGCGTTTTATCAGTTGCACCAGCCACAAGCATTAGTTGAGAGAAAGAGAAGCTTGGGCGCTCAGCTTGGATTGTTTAACGTTTCATACATTTAGGAATGAAAAAGCCCCGTTTTGCATGATCATTTCGTCATTTCTCGCTAATTTGAGATTTTGTGGCTGGAAGTATTTAACCCCGGTTTCCCCCAGAGTTCGAATTTCGTGGCAGTGCAACGAAACCATTTAAAAATGGAACAAGCAAATCCCATTCCTCAGTAATCAATCGAATGAGAAAATACCTTGCTATTATCGGCATTAATCTTGCATTGGGAGTGTCTGCCGAACTGGTCTCGAAAGGAAACCAGTGTCAACAAGCATCAGACACTAACGGCCAATGTCCACAAGGCACCGCATGCTGTGAACCAAACTTGCTCTGTATTGGAGCTTCTGGTAACACCAAAGGCATTTGCCAATCAATTAAGAATCCAGTTGGAGGCTTGTGTGGCATTGTTGTTTGGAATCCTCCCGAATGTCAAGATGGCTTGGTTTGCGTATTGAATGCACAACCAAGTACCGGTCCACCTATGGTTGGAGGAGGTGGAATTTGCCAACTTCCACCTAGCGCCAGCACTAGTATCCGTACCTCGTCCACAAAGAATTCCGTATCATCGACTACTACGTCCTTTACTGCGACTTATTCTTCTGTGCCAGCCTTCAGTCCTGGCGGCTCTTTTGTACCTTATGTATCTGTTGACTGCCAAAACAGTTGTAGTATTTGTGCCGTTTCTGGTTCATCTGTGGTCACTCAAATCTGCAACCAAAAGGATAGTCCTTTATTTACTCTTCTCGGGAACGCGCTGGTTCCTGTGACTCGTCCCAATTTGCATGCTTGCCTCATTGCGGGAAGCAAAAATGTTACCCAAATCTGTGACCAGGAGTCTGTTGGTGCTTTTCCTGTTATTATTACGCCCTCCGTGCCTACAGTCCCGCCCGTCGTTCCATCCGCTGTCGTCGACTTTATTGCTCAGTTTCAAGCTGTTTTTAGCACGGCACCGATTTGTGCTCAAGAATCGTTCAGAAAGTGGTACGAAGGGACTTTGACACTTGACACTGCTACGCGTTTGTGCTCAAACCTGAAAGAAAATATCCCAAAGCTTCTTACTGCTATCAACGAGGCATGTGGGCCCACCAAGAATCCTGTAAACAATGAAAAGGACATTGCAGCAATCGTGAAACTTGTGAGTGAGCATTGAATCAAAAACTGTTCGACTAATAATTTTGGTAAAGCTTCCATTGATTCCTCAACAATGCTCTATCTTAACTGGAACGGCAGTGGCATATATTTTCTCAGTGGCTGGAAATCCTACCACAGGAAATCCTACCACATCGTCCCCAAGCAGTGATGTTGGCGGACCGTGTGGACAAGCGATCTTGAATCCAGCAGTGTGCAAGGCTGGACTTGTTTGTATTCCACCAGCTGTGGCAATGCCCGGTGCTGCAGGTACTTGCGCATTGCCTGTAGTCACAACAACAGCTACGGCGCCCATCAGTGATGTTGGCGGACCGTGTGGACAAGCAATCTTGAATCCTGCAGTGTGCAAGACTGGACTTGTTTGTATTCCACCAGCTGTGGCCATGCCTGGTGCTGCAGGTACTTGCGCGTTGCCTGTAGTCACAACAACGGCTACGGCACCCATCAGTGATGTTGGCGGACCGTGTGGACAAGCAATCTTGAATCCTGCAGTGTGCAAGGCTGGACTTGTTTGTATTCCACCAGCTGTGGCAATGCCTGGTGCTGCGGGTACCTGCGCGTTGCCTGTAGTCACAACAACGGCTACGGCACCCATCAGTGATGTTGGCGGACCGTGTGGACAAGCAATCTTGAATCCGGCAGTGTGCAAGGCTGGACTTGTTTGTATTCCACCAGCTGTGGCAATGCCTGGTGCTGCAGGTACTTGCGCGTTGCCTGTAGTCACAACAACAGCTACGGCGCCCATCAGTGATGTTGGCGGACCGTGTGGACAAGCAATCTTGAATCCAGCAGTGTGCAAGGCTGGACTTGTTTGTATTCCACCAGCTGTGGCAATGCCTGGTGCTGCGGGTACTTGCGCTTCGACAGGCTCGCCACCCGCTCCTGGAACTACAAGCAGAAACATCAAAGCGAGCGGAGCATCTGAATTGGTGGGACGTGCGGCCTTTTTCGTGTCCTGTATTCTTATGGCTGTAATTAATTGAAAACAGCGAAAGGGAGGGAATGTAATTTTGGTGTTTTGGAAGGGCGGGCAGTTGGTTCAATAAAGTCGTCGCGTAACGCCGTTCTTCCTCTAAATTTTTTTGCCTTTTCTCCAAACTTGAAACTTGAATGGAATCAACGTCGTCATCATCGACTGGCCCAACAAAGCAGCGGCAAGCAGCCAGCTCTCGCAGTCGCAGCACAAGGGCATGCGATAGTAAGCATGGTTTTGTTTCGGAATCTGTCTGTCGACACTGACTTTGCCTTCAAACCAAGTTTGCAAACGAAAGAGGCAAAAGTGTTGTGGAAGTAATCCATGCTCTGGCTGTGCAGCTCTAAACTTGGATTGTAGTGAGTCTTTTGACTGGGGGTCAAGATATGTGGGACTGAGGAACACCAACGACAGGCTACTCCGTACCCCAGCTGAAAAGAGGCCCGAAGAAAGAGACGCCGAATACAGCCGACAGTATGTCAGGGTCGGCTCTGGAGTTGAGAGGGGATGAGCCGGACTTACGCAAGAGGTAACCTCAGTCCTGACAAATCAAAGCATTAATGCATTAATGCATTCAAACAGGGTACAGCAGATGGAAAGTATTCTTTCGTCGCTATTGCGGGGCTCGAGTGTTGTCAAGGATGAGGACAACTCCACTGCCAACGATGTGGACTCTGAAGATAGTGAAGACGATTATGATGACACTTCAAATGTTCATGGTGTTAAACGGGCAAGAATATCCGAGGTCTTGGACGAAGAAGCAATGATTGAGGGTGCTGTTGTAGCCTCGCAATCGAAGAGGATTCCTGACATGACTCACTTGATCAATGCATTGAACTCATCAAACAATCCCGAATCTATGAAGGCAACCTTAGACTTGATGAATCAGCTTCAATTCATGTCTGAGACTGGGTCCGTTCAGCCGGTCAAGAGAGAGCAGTCGAAACAGGATAAAGGATTTCGAGGCATTGCCTTATCTCTACAGCGTAAAATGAGGCGGGGTATTCAGCCGTCTCCGAAAGACCCGAATTCTCCCTCGGACTATCTCGTATCGTCTCCCAATTCTCCCATTTCAACGAGTAGTATTCATTCTGGGACGAAAGAGACCCGAACGATTGTCGAAGATTTAGCATCGGATACTATTTTATTCTTCGGATCTACGTCCACAACGACGTCTTCGGCTTGGCGTCAATCCCCGCGGTTTGCTGGAGGAATCATGAACATTTCTCTCAGTTTTGAAGCCAACCCTCCTTGTCCGAAAGTAATCGAAGGAGACTATAGCCCGCCTTGTCGTGTTGAACTGGTGCTGCACCTAGTCGGAATGTATTTCAAACACGTCCATCCATATTTTCCGATGATTCACAAGAATCGATTCTTCCAGCAGTTTAAGGAAAAGCGAACAGACGTAAGAAGTCAAACATTGTGTTTTCCAATTCCTAATTTGCCTTTTTTTTGGGGGGGTCAGCATTTCAACTTGTTGTTGAATAGCATGTGTGCTCTCATGAGTCAACAATGTCGGGACTTGACGGCTTGGGGAGTCACGAATCCTGTGGAGCTTCATATGGCGTTTTTTGAGCGCGCAAGAGTACTATTGGGCCATCAGTTTGATTGGCCCCATATCAACAATGTTCAAGCTTTACTCCTGCTTTGTATTGTTGGGCAGGGCACCAACATTAATGCCACAAGCTACCACTACATCGGTGAGTGAATTTGAAGAAATTCTATTAGATTTAACATTTGTTCCAGGAATTGCTCACCGTTTGGCTGTTGAACTTGGTATGCACCGGAATTTGGACAATTTAAGGCATCCATCATTGGACCCAGAGTTGTTGGAATCAATGCGTACAACCTGGTTCTGTCTATACATTTTGGATCGTTACACTAGTGTAGTTGAAGGCCGACCTATGGCCATCTCTGATGAAGGTAGGAGTAGATATAACACTCATCAAAGTGGTTAATTTCTGTTCTTTTCGCTTAGAATGGGATACACCATTTCCTGCGTCTAAATCAGCAGAAATCAATAGTTTACGACACCATGTGGGTCTATGTGAAATTCTCGGACGCATAGCGAACTTTGTCAATCGTCCTGGCCGACCAGGACCTTCAGCTCGAACAGCCACTTTTCCGCATTTATCTTCTACGCCATCGACGCAGAAAGATTCAAAGAAGATCATTGAAGAAATAAGTTCGCATCTCAACTCGTGGCACCAAGGGTTACCTACTCAATGGCAACAACGCCCAGCTCAGGGATCGACTTGGTCTTTCCATCATCATTTGTATGTGATGTTCCACACGGCAAGCGTTTTGCTTCACCGCTTGGATGTTGGGAAATTCGATCAAGTTTGCTCCAAGAATGCGACGGAGATATCGCGTGTGCTAGACAGCCTTCCCGTGCTCCCAGATATAACGGATAAGGGAAAGAGTCCAGCATTCTTCTCTGATTTTGTATTTGTTCTACCACTTGTCGTTTATTCGGCTCTGACAGCGAGTACGCTGTTTCTGGATCTGGCCCTTGCAAACAATGCGGATGATGGAGGAAGCAAAAAAAGGAAGTCTCGATCATCGAAACCAACGGCTTCATTGGCGGGCAAGGTCACACCCGAAATGTCCAAATTTGCAGCCAAGCAGCTCAGGAAAAGTCTGGTTGCTTTTGACCGTCTGAAAACGACAAGTCTATTCGCAAATTATTATGGGCAATTGATTGTGGAGGTTCTGAGAAACGATGGAATTGTTTTGCCTTCTGACGCCGACGATGATTGGTCTCCACCAGCTGATACTCCTCCACTTCCACCAGCAGTTGCAACCCCGGCTTCAACCTCGCTCTTCAACTTTTTTAGTTCGTCTGTTGCAGGACCTTCTTCAAGTGTGCCTTCTGGAATGCCAAGTGGATCAGCCTCATCGACTGCCCACCAAGAGTCCATCACAACTCGATTCGCCAATAGTATGAAAGCTGCTGTCGCAGAGGGCGTAACAAATTGGAGTAAGGATGTCGTTCCCCCCCATTTTTTTTTCTTCCATCTTTTTTTCCCAACAAGTTGATTTTTAACTTCCCTTCCAATGATAGATGAATTCCTCCACTTTTCACCAAAGATCCAAAACAACCAACTCGCGCCTGGATTCATGAATGCCGCCAGCAACATATCTTTCCCGAATCTACCCAATTTACCCAACCTTCCAAACATCCCGAATCCTATAAATGCATTGCGCGAGTTTGGAAGTGGGTTACTCTATGGACATGGGAACCATATGATGAGTGCCGTCCATGAACCTATAAAACCGGCAGACTCGGAAGTACATGGGGGGGAGAACAGGGGCAACAGCAGTAGCAGCAGCAGTAGTGCTGCGGGCCCAGATTTGGTTTTTGCAGATGAAGAAGTGAAGCATGTGAACAGTCAAACGTCGCAAAACCAATCTCAACTGCCGGAAGCAGGAGGGGAGCCAGTTTCGATGGCATCACCGTTTTTCAGCGACATTTTTTCAGACTTGTTGAACCCACTTGTGGAAAACTCCTTATGGAATGAAGTCAACTTGAGTGGTTTGGGAAGACGAGTGCCTGGTTTTGGGATCTCTGGAGCAAGTCTGGGGAATGACGGTGACAACGGTGGTGAACAAAACCATGCTGCTCATACCGATGGCAAGAAGTAGAGACCAAAATTTCCGTGTAATAACTTATTCTTTTCCTTCTTTTTTTTTTGGCTGAGCAGAGCATGCTGGAAGTAAAAAACAGAAAATATAATATGTCTTGACACTTTTATTTTGCCGCTGGCCAGACGTACAATGTAAGGTCATCCACAGAACCACCGCCTGCAACATGAACAGGAATAATCTCATCTACTAAACCCGGCAGTTTTGCGTCATCGCCATCACCCTCGCCCACAACAGCCTCAACATTTACAACCTGCCTTGTCACCTTCACTTTGGGAAGTTTGCAGTTTCCAGCAGCCAGTGGTATAAAAACAAATCGCAATGTTCTTTCAGATAATGGAAGGAGGTGCATATGCTGAAGGGCCTTGCATCCACTGAATACAAAGGCGTCGGATGGCTCCACAATCATATTGAGATCCAACATGGCCAAGCTGGTGTTTTGTATTCTATACGATACAGATATTGGTATACCCACCCTCGCTTCTGAAGGAAGCTCTATGGAATATGAATCAGAATGTCTTATAAAAAAATGAAAAAAAAGCACACACCAAAATATGTCCAAATTTCAGGATACGCGAAATCAAGAGCCGGGAGTTTAATAAGTGATCGACAGTATTCTTCAGCTTGTCCTGATGACCTAAATGAAAAAAAAAAGAGTCAGTAAACTCACCCCATCTTTTTTCTCTCCCAAACCTTCTTCGCCAATCTACAGTTAATGCCCCAACAACAACTTCACCATGCGTTTTCAAAACATCAAACTCTACCGACACATGAAAAACGAAATTCCTCATATCACCGTGCTTTAAACTGATCACAGCATCAGCATCACTCACATCCCCTTGAAGCTTTGATGCAGCAGCAACCGCCTTCACGTCCACCTTCATTCCATCCAACAATCCATTACCAACAAACTGTACATCCTTGACAGCCAGTTCACAAGGCGCTTGAACCTTTACTGACGCAACAATCGTCCATCCACAATGTTTCACCAACTCAACATCTGGATTCAAAGCCGACAGTAAACCATTCTCGTGGATCCAAGAATCCCCTTCACCACCACCACCACTACTACTACTACCGTTATTAAACGCAACAATCGCCCTCGGCTGCTGCAAAAACGTACACTCAAACGCCTTCACACAAGCAACCTTGAAACTCTCCACCTTCCGGAACCGATACTGACTCTCCCCAACAAGATCCCGACTTGCATGTCGCCCATCGTCCTCCTCTTCATCCTCCTCATGGTCTCCCTCACCCTGTTCATGAAGCATCTTAAAGTCTACATTCACATTGAGAGAGCGTTCGGCGGCGACTTTCAGCGCACGCACGTGAAACTGGATTTGAGTTTTCGTGTGGGCCTTGAGGATTCCGATTGGGATTTTCGTGAGCGCGTGATCGGGGTTATGTGTTGTTGCCACGTTGTTGTTGGACTTGGACACGCCGTCGCGAGTAGCAAAAGGATGTTCACTAAGAAGGTTAATGTGGTGCGAGGAAGAAGCTGCACTCGTTGAGGATAGGGGAGTTGAGCCGCCATGGAGAGGTTGAAGGTGAACCGCTTCCTTTGCAATTTGACTCGTTTTATCTTGGGGAAAAAAAAAAACTCCAATTAACAACCCCCGCGAATTCTGTGTTTGAATCATCCTTACCAAAGCTCTCCAGAGACATGGAGTTCTTGAAATCAATATCAACTACACCTTCTAAATCTTCGTCTTCTTCGTTCGACAGCTCCAAAATCATTGGAAATGTTTCATCCAACAAAATTGGACCCACATGGTCAACCAAACGCAATTTGAGTTTCGGTTGCCGCTGAATGACCCGAACTGTAGATAACTCCCCATGTCCATCCAACCCAATGAATCGAGGCTTTGTGGAGTCGCTGACTGAAAACCACTTTCTCCGAATGCTGGGATCTTCTGGCCTTTCTCCAATCTTGTATTGCAAATTAACTGTTCCCGCATCCTTCTCGATAGTCACTACAACCCCAATAATCTTCAAATCCTCACTTTCCATTGGAATCACTTGCCCTTCAAACACCTTCTTCACGCCAGGAACCAGCACCAAGTCCCCGCGATGAACACTCACGCGTCTTTCCTTTCCAGTTGAAGTTGGCGTGTCACCAGGTTTTCCATCGGGATCCACCTCTCGCACCGTTGAACTGCAATCAACAAAAGACACTTTTCCTCCCGCCTGTGTCGTCGCCCCCGCGTGTTCAGGAGCCGCACCCTCATGTATCCATAAATTATCCAAACGCCCATTCGAAAAGAGAATGCGAATTTTGCTCAACGCGAACGGCACGGGCCACCCAGCTTCCCCACCCTGCGGAAACAACGTGACTTGGAATCGAACACCATCTCGAACATACCCATTCGGCTTCTTGAACTGAACCCCACACCCCATAAACGCATTGATCTTATCCATTTCAACTACAGTTGAAAAGCGATCGTGTGGGTGTCCTTCTCCTCCTCCTCCAGGAGGCCCTTGCAACACAGCCACCAACTCTTGCCAAACCGTTTCCCTCTCTTCTTTACCAGGAGTAATGTGCTCACTACATAACTCTACTAATCCTTCAACTACACTGGCCACCCTGCCTTCCACTTTTCTCGCGCATTCTACGGTTTTGGCTAGAATGACACCCAGGACGGCAGGCCAGTTCTCTTTTCGGTATGTTTTGCTGATCCGTTCAAAAAACTTTAACGCCATTTCGTGTCTTCCACTGGATTCGTAAACTCGCGCGATTTCAGCTGCCAAGAACAGAGTCATTCTTCCCGACTTTTGGCGCTTGAATTGTTCATACGACTTTGTGAGGAGGTCGATTGTGAGGGAAGTATGGTCGGTTGTCCGTTCGGCTTCGAGGCATTGCAGTTCTGTCTTTGCACGGGCAGATGAATCTAAATAAAAAAACAAACAAAGGGATATAGATAGAAGACATGAGCATTTACGGGGGGCCACGATTTTTTGACTCTGAATATCAACCTGTTGGAAGCATGGCCAAGGCGCGCTTTTTGGCCGCCAGATCGGCAGCCTTGAAACGGGCGGCACGTTCTTCGATGCATCCAGCAGCATGGTAATAGTAATATCCTGCGTGTTGAACCACAAGGGTAGTGATTGTCGAGCTGTATGGGCCAAAAGTGTTTGACGAATCACCGCCCGATACAGCATTACCGCCAGCAGTAGTCACAGAATTTAAAAGAGAATTCGTTGAGACAGTTGCAGATCCGCCTATAACCGTTGGAGCCGTCATTGCTGAGCCAGGGGGCGGGAATGGCACGCGGAGGCCAATCTTGGTAGCCATTTCAATGAGTTCACCAAAGACACGACATCTAACAACAAAAGACAAAGGTTTTAGTAATACTACCTTTTGGTTATCCAGAGAATTCACGTAACTGTTTGGAAACCCATGCCCAATACTCGAACGAACCGTTTCCTGGGACAACGGCTGCAAAGTTTCGAAGGCCAGGGATGGTAAGCGAAGCAGAGCTTCCACTGGATTCACCCGCGAATTCGGGCAAGCATTTAAAGTTGTTCAAGTGTTTGTAGTGCTGTTGCAATGCAGGAAGCGGGTTGTCTGCGTACAAAGCAAGTTTACAAATCTATGATTGGATCAAAAAAAAAAAAAAAAATTGAATAAATATAGCGCGAATAGAGTTGAATTTTCGGGTTACTTTTATGCTGATGCAATCTGCCAAGATCTTTGCTTCAGTCCAACGCAGAGAATACGGAGTAATCAGCTCTGCACCGTTTCCTCCTACGAACGATCCAACACCAAGAGTGGAATGAAACATATCCATTAAGCCCTGATATGCATCTTCATAATGATGGGCAGCCGCCTCCAGATCCTGCCGAAACTCTGCAAATACGGCCATCTTGAAGTCATAACGAACATTCCAGCCATGGGTATGCAAAGGTTGTGAAGACACTGCATTGTGATCATCGTCTATATCAATCAAATTCGGGATAGAAGGCGCAGCTGGGGCAGGAGGTCGAAAAGTCAATGGCGGTAGTTTGGACTTTTTCCGTTTGACACGGCGACCGTGTTCGCGGTAATAGTTTACGGCATCCTCGTACAAGTGCTTTTGCAGACCGGCGACGAATTCTTTGGTCTCTTGTTCGGTCGAGAGGGCGTTGAAGATGAAGAGCGAGTTTCGCGAGTCGAGGCCGCACTGGCGACGGATCTACTCGGCGCATTCAGAAAGAAGAGAAACAGAAAAAAAGAAAGAAAAGAAAAGAAAAGAAAAAGAAAAAGAAAGATGCGCACGGCCTGGATGCGGTCTTCGAGCAGCTGGTTGCCCTTGGGCAGCGTGTCGAGGATCAGCACGAGCACCGTCTTTGCGGGCTTCGCGGGCGGCAGCACCAGCGCGTCGCCCGGCGCCGGCGGCAGCCGCCGGAAGAACACGGCGACGGCGGGCGCGGCGGCGCGGTGGCGCGCGGGCCACAGCGGCGTCATCAGCCCGCCCGGAAACAGCGGCGACGCCGAGGCGCGCGGCGACAGCGGCTGGCGCGCCACGCCGCCCGCCGCCGCCGCCGCCGTGCGCACGTGGAAGAAGCCCTTGCCGCCGCCGCCGCCGCCGCCGTCCGCGTTGCGCGCATTCAGGCTCGCGAGCAGCTGCGCCTCCGCCGAGTCCGCCGCCGCGTCCGTCAGTCCGTCCGCGAGAAGCAGCGGCGTGTGGTGGAGCACATACTCGAGGGGATACGTCTCCATCTTTTATTATCTTTTATTATTATAATATTTATTACAATAAACAAACAAACGCGTAAAAAGTGGAAATGCACCCCCTTTCCCTGCTGCTCTTCCTCGCTGTCCTCAACAAATCGATCGCTGACGGAAACACCGATCCAAACTGGAACGCCCCTTTTCAAATCGGTCTTGGTGTCAACTGCGAGCCCAATGACGTTGTTTGCGAAAAGGGCTGGATCTGCGCAAAACCAACTGGCCCTGACTCGGACGAAAAACCTAAAATATGCCAGATCAGATACCGCGGTATCGGCAAACCATGTGGCCCCGATCCAAATGAACCAAATGTTCACGGATCGGGATGCAAAGCAGGTGGCCACTGTGTCGCGCGTGTGCCTGGAGTAGTTGGAAAATGTTATCCTGACCCTGTCGGCTTGGGAAAAGCATGCGGAGGAGCAGATGAGTTTGCTGCATCGTGTTTAGAGCCATATTCCTGTGAAAAGAGTGTCTGCAGAAAATTGGGGTCTGCGGGTCAAGAGTGTGGAGAAGACCTTGATGAAGCTGTATGCAGCGGTTCGATGATCTGCAGGAACAAAAAATGCATAGTGGAAGTTATTATGATTTAATAGTCTTCCTTATTAGTTTCTGTAGTAATGAGCGAATAAACCCATCGGCATGAATTTTTGTTACAGAGTTTTGTCTTTGAAGGTTCGACTTTTGACAAAACTGCAACAGCAGAATGAGAACTGTCACACTCGCCTTGTGCTTGCTATGCATATTATTGATGACTTCAAACGCTTCTCCAATCTATGGAAGCGATATTCGCTATAACGGTGAGGCTTGAGTTGCTAAACGGATTATGATTTTAATATTGACTGATCAACCACGAAAAACTAGGTATTGGTGGATCCTGCGACTACAAACCGGGAGCACACCTTCACGAAGCATGTGAAACAGGTCTTACCTGCGTAAACTTGATCTGCGTCGAACGCGTCCACAAATATGGTGAATCGTGCAAGGACAAAGTCAAGGGAAAAATCAAGCACTCTGCTATTTGCGGTGCAGGTCTCGAATGCAAAGAATCAAAACTTCAATACATTTGCCAGTATATTCCCGTCTATCATGGAATCGGCGATTCCTGTGGTGGTACATCCCCAGGGTCTCCAGTTTGCGAGAAGGACCTTCTGTGCTTCAATAAAATTTGTAGAAGAGTAGCCGACCTGCATAGACCTTGTGGTGATGACCCCAAAGAAGATGCAGTTTGTAAGGGCGCTCTCGAGTGCCGGCTTGAAGGCGACGGTATCGGAAAAGGGTATTCTTGCCAAAAACCTCAATACTAGCCTCTTGATTTAATAAAGAGAAAGTGGATGACGAATCATCCTTCCTTTTTGTTATTATATTCCAAAAAAAAAAATGCTGAAGTTGTATGAGCTTGTTTTCGACGCCACCGGCGCAGACCGCCACTACTACGGAGGTATGTATCCAAAAACCGCCAAAAAAGGAACTTAAACTCAACCCACTCCACCTATGCATGGATCCAATAAAAAAAAACGATAGGCCCAAACGGCTGGAAGATCCACCTCGCCCTCCTCCAAAAACAAATCCCATTCGAAATCGTTGAAGTCACCCACCACGACGTCCACACATCCCTCAGCGCAAAGCTAGGCCGCAAGGCAACATCCCCTGCAATTGAACTCGACGACGGAACAATTATTTGTGATTCATACCGAATTGCCGAGTTCTTGGAGGAAACGTACCCGAACCAACCGTCCCTGTTTTCCGGGTCCAAGACAAACGAGCAAGCGGAAGTCAAAGTTGGGAAAACTTATTCTTTTATGATGGATAAAGGGCTTGGGGACTCGGATTCGGAATGGGCTGTTTGGTTGGAACTCAGTCTCGACGGAATGCAGAGCCGTGTTGTCGAAGGACCCAACAGAGATTACTTTCTTTCGGACCAAAAATGGGGTAAAGACGGATTCAAGCAGATGAGCAAGAAACGAGAAAACGAGGATTTGGTCCGTCGCGCAAAGAACAGCGTCATGCCTTTGGTTGCATCGCTGAAGGAACGGCCAGGCGAGTTTCTGCAAGGACAGGAGCCAGGATTTGTAGACTTTGTGGTCTTTGGACGGTATGCAATGTGTCGTAATAATTGCCCCGAACTTTCAAAGCAAGTGTGGGAGGATCATGCTGTCGAGTTGGAGCAGTGGGTGCAACGTCTTGTTGACAAGTTCCCCTCTATTCAGAAGCATCTCAGACCTTATTAATGATGCAGGAAATAATCTTGTTGTTTTTCAAAAATAAAGTTTGTGTGGCACAGCTCTTGACTGACAACGTGGAACAATCAAACTGCCATACTCTATAAAATGAAACCATATCCTTCCATGATTCTTATTAAAACTTAAACAAAAAACATAATTATGGGACTCGTTTTTTCGGCACTTTTTCAGGGAGTGAGTATACCCTTTTTTCGTATCCAAATTTATACTAACCGGTCTGGCCTATACCAAGCTCTGGTGCACAAAAGAATTCAGAATTCTCATGGTCGGACTTGATGCCGCCGGAAAGACAACTATACTATACAAACTTAAACTCGGCGAAGTCGTTACGACAATTCCAACCATTGGCTTCAACGTTGAAACCGTCGAATACAAGAACATAAGTTTCAACGTGTGGGATGTTGGTGGCCAAGATAAGATCAGACCGCTTTGGAGGCACTGTGAGTTGTACCTCAGTTTTTTTGTTGTGCCCCACTGCTTCACCAAAAGTGTTGTATACTCACAACGGGGCTTTTTTTGTGATAGATTACACAAACTGCGATGGAATTATTTTCGTAGTAGACTCAAGTGATCGGGATCGCATCGCTGAAGCTCGCGATGAACTTCATGGTCTTCTTGGCGAGGAACAACTGGCACGAGCACATCTCCTCATTTTAGCCAACAAGCAGGATTTACCCAACGCAATGAACAGTAGCGAAATTGCCGATAAAATGGGATTGCACAATATCAAATCAAGAGCTTGGTACCTTCAAGCAACTTGTGCAGTCAATGGAAGTGGTGTTTTGGAGGGGTTGGATTGGTTTGTTGGACAACTCCGAAAACAGTGAAGGGGAATAAAGAATCATGCAAAATAAAATAATGTTTGGGGAAACGGTTGTTTTTTATTCTTGATCCCCTTCGTTCATAGACAGATCGAAAAAAAGGAGAAACGGTGTTTTGATTTAGTACCATTCAGCCCAGCAATCACCACGGCAGCAACCGCTGCAGCATTGAGTCTTTCCTGCGGGTCTTGGGCCACACGCTGTTGTTCCACCGCGAACGCACTTTGACCAGCAAGGGGCAGCCGCAATAATGGCGTTTGGAGCAGCACCTTCAGCAGCTGGAGGAACTGGAAGCATATCAGCGCCTTGAGGAATAGCAGGAGCAGCAGCTATAATAGGAGGGTTTTCAATTCAAAATGTATCACAAGGCGAGTGAGGAACTTACAAACTGTCAAGGCAGCAAAAGCGAGAGCCGCAGCCATAGAGAAAACGTTGACCATTGTTTTGCTGTTGGTGTTGTTGTTTTTGATAATGGGAGACAAAGTTCGCTGGTCCCTCGTTTATATCTGTTTTCTTTTTTTCTTTTAATCAAAACGGAAGATCAAGTGGCAAAACAGACACCGAACGATTTTCGATTAAGAGGACAAGGCCGACAAAGCGTTTTTTCTTATGCTCATGCGTGTCAGTAGATGGGACTTGAGTAAATAACTGGTAGGCGCATCAGCGGCCATTACACAAACCTAGTTGGCACTATACTTTGGTTCAGACTTCGGTTCGAAAAGACACTTGAAAAGATAAATACCATGGCGCCACCCAATTCACTCTGCAATCAATTGAAATGAATTAAAGCGGCAACGCCAAAATTTCCAGCCACCTTAGCTTGATCCTCGAACGAGACAATGACAAAATGCTTTTCTTTTGATATTGATGGCTGCCGCGTTTTGCTCGGTTGCCAGCTGTTTCATTTAAATAACTCAAGAGCGGAAAAGTCGGGAAGTCTTCGGGTTGGAACAAAAAAATATAACCGACGATGGAAGCCGTTTATGCGCACATTGACGCCAACACAAAGACATACATTGACCGTCTCGGTGAAGCCATTGCAATTCCAAGGTACGTCCATGAAGACGCGCATTAGGCTGTCTCTTCCTCTAACCTTTACAACACAAATAGTATCTCTGGAGACGCAAGCCACCGTCCGGATGTAATTCGAATGGGTGCCTGGCTGAAAGCAGAGCTCACTCGTTTGAAGTTTACTGAGATTGAAGAGCACCACCCTGGGAAACAGACTTTGCAAGGGAAGGTCCTGGATTTGCCACCTGTTGTCTTGGGAACCTATGGAACCTCTTCGGCAAAACCAACAGTGTTGGTGTATGGACACTATGACGTTCAACCAGTTGAGTTTTTTTTTTTTTTTAGAGTTCATGAGTTGCAGTTGGGTCATTGGTTGCTTTGTAATTGTGGCTCATCACGCAATCTTTCAGGCTCTCAAGGAAGATGGCTGGAAGTACGAACCATTCACCATGGTTGTTGAAGAAGAAACTGGAAGAATTTACGGTCGTGGTTCTACTGACGACAAGGCACCGATTCTGTCCTGGTTGTGGGTGGTTGAAGCCTACCAACAACTCGGCAAAGAACTTCCTGTCAATCTGAAGGTTTGCTTTGAAGGAATGGAAGAATCTGGATCAGAGGGCCTCGATGATATTATCTTCAAGGAAGCTGACCGCTACTTCAAAAACGTGGACTGTGTTTGCATTTCAGACAATTGTAAGCAACGCCGTTTATTGTTAGATTGGAACTGACATTTCTATTTTATGAAAGACTGGCTTGGAACCAAGAAACCATGTTTAACATACGGTCTTCGTGGGGTTTCTTACTTCATGCTCGAAGTCCAAGGACCAGCCAAAGATCTCCACTCTGGAGTCTTTGGAGGAACCGTACACGAACCAATGACCGACTTGGTTCACATCATGTCATCTCTTGTCACACCTTCTGGGAAAATCCTGATTCCAGGAATCTACGACGACGTTGCCCCAGTCACTGAAAGCGAAAACTCTCTATACGCCAACCTGGATTTCACTCTCAGCGATATCCACAATGCCACAGAAAGTGAAACCACAATCCACGAATCCGTGCGAGACACTTTGATGCATCGCTGGAGATTCCCATCCCTTTCGCTTCACGGAATTGAAGGCGCGTTTTATGCACCAGGTGCAAAAACTGTGATTCCAGCCAAAGTGATTGGAAAGTTTTCAATCAGAAGTGTTCCAAACCAAACTCCTGAAAAGATTGCCGAACTTGTCAAGGCGCATGTGGATTCCGAGTTTAAAAAGTTGAAGAGCAGAAACACTGTTAAACTCGAGGCACCTCAAGGTGGAAAGTGTTGGGTCGCTGATGTTAACAGCTGGAACTTTGGTTAGTTCACATACTGTAGTTTTTAGTAAGGTTTGTATTATTAATGAAAGCAAAACAGTCGCGGCCAGAAGTGCCATCGAAAAGGTTTTCAAGACTTCTCCAGATTTGACTCGCGAAGGTGGTTCTATTCCAGTTACTCTCACTTTCCAAGAGGCGTTGAACAAATCCGTTTTGTTGCTTCCAATGGGACGATCAGATGATGGTGCTCACTCTACAAACGAGAAAATTGACAAGTTCAATTATATCGAAGGCATCAAACTTCTTGCGACGTATCTCGAAGAAGTTGCAAGTGTTCCGAAGTAGTTGTAAACATTAATAAATGGTCGCATATTGATGACTTTAAGATTTGTCCTCATGGAACAACTATATATTAGAGACTATCAGGGAGTACAACAAAATGCCAAAGAAAACAACAATATATGGGCCAGCAGTCTCCCAGGATTATATGACAAATATCAGGGCAAAACAAAAAAAAACAACTAACAGACACCCTCACTCATCATCGGATTCATCATCAGAATCGTCAGACTCTGGACCACCACCAGCTTTAGAACCTGATCCGCCCTCAGCAGTGACAGCACCAGGCAAGTGGCCATGTTCGGTATGGTATTTTAGACCATTCAAATTCTTGTAGCGTTTGCCGCAAGAAGCGATTGTACAGGCAAACGGTTTGGTCAAGTCTTCCGCGTCTCGCTTCTTTCTACCGAAGTAATAGCCGCTAGGCAGCTCATTCGGCTTTGTGTGAGAATGGTTCAAATGATACTAAAACCAAAAGTCAGCAATCCAAAATAACAAAGCAGGTCAGGACAAATCTCACCTTCAAACCATTAGCATTCTTGTACTCTTTTTGCAAACAGGGCAGAAGAATCTCTTCTCGGCGCTTTCAGGATCAATAATTGACAGAGACCCCAGTTTGAGTCTCTTTTCCTCCCCAGCCTTGACTTTAGGTAAACGCTTGAGAACCAACTCAGCGAGAGTGGCACCGCCAGTAACTGCCTCCAGAGTAAGCGCCGCTGTTTCGGCGATAGCCCGAGTTTTGAATTTTCTGACAAATTCCGGGTCCAACTTCATGACTTCTTCAACAGGCTCAGGAGGCGCCACAACGGCTTTCTTTGCCGGTCTTTGCGCTGCTGCCGCTTTGGGTTCTCCGGATTTCTTTTCTCCAGTCTTCCTATTTCTGGAAGGAGCTGCACTGATTCGTCTTCGCGGCTTGCTAGCGTTACCACCAGTGACAGATTCTGGCGAATAAAAGTCCTCTTCTTCCTCCATTAATTCTACACCTTCTTCGTCGAGACGACTTGAGCTCTTACGACCAAGCTTTCGCGACCCAGATTCCTCCCTTGTAGCCGCAGCATTTAAAGCGGCGCTTAACGCGGATGTCCGCCGAGAGACAGAAGTACTACCACTTGTTCGGAAGGTTTCAATTTCGTCGACATCATCAACAACTGGACCTTGGTTTCTGCCACGGTGTTGTTTTGTTCGAAGCAGTGCATTCGGTGGTGTCAATACCGGACTGCTGGCCGTAATTACGCTGGTAGGGTCGACTTGTACAGAAGGAGGGAACTGCTGCCAACACGCATTTTCTTTGTTGACTTGCTGTTAAGGATGTTGGATTTCTTGTTAGAAGCTAAAGAGGGCGTGCTACTGGATCTCGTAACGGCGGCAGAAGAAGTCAGCCTGATTTTAAGAGGAATGACTGGCCTTCGTTTCGGCACGCGAGGAACTTTGAAGACTTGATCTTGAGAGAAAGAAGGTGCTGAGTTGTAGCGTTGGAGAGGGTGACCGGGTAATAAGTCGTCATCGTCGATGTAATAGTTTGGTGATAAATGAGACGATGCTGATGGTGCGTTTTTCCCAGGTTTCGATGTCAATCTCGAAGTCTTCATCGGAATCAGATGATTGGCCGCCTACATCATACTTTTGATGGTTTGAGTAGGCCATATCAGAGTCATCTGAAGATTCATAGTTGTAAGGTTGTGGGGATTGGACTTCTGACAACACCATCAGGCGGGGGCTTTTGGGCGAAGTGGAGCCTAAGGGAAACAAGAGACCATCCACTGAGGATTCATCTTCTTGGTAGATTTCTGCAAGAGAAATGGAAGATGACGGAAAAATTTCTTCATGATCTTCATGATGAGGGCCAAAACGGACAATTGGCCGCAACGGGAGGTGACCTGGACTCCAAGTCTCCCGAATTCAACAATGGTCCAGCTTCAGCCGGATTGGCAAAATCTGGTTGAAGAAGCATCAAAGCCAACGATCTAAAGCGTGATACCATCAGCCACAGCACATCCAACAACATCCCAAACACTTAACTGTTCAAGGGCTTCGTCTGCTTGCTGCAATTCAATGTTACCTAATCGGTTTCAGAATATCAACGCCAACCACAGTGTCTTCAAACAGGTCTGGGTCAAAAGCTAAAAGACCATCATTGCAAGAATCTTCGTCATGGGCCAATGTATCATGGGAATCTCGACGACGTGGATGCTTGAATAGGAAAGCGACATCGTCTTCTTCTGAGAAGGAAACGGTTCAGGTTCATCGAACCCAGCAAATGGTGGTGCCACGTTGTCACTTTTTGGCGACATGTGTGGAGACATAGATGTTGGAGGAGTGAAAAATGATTGCTTTGGTGATACGCTTTCGGTGGGATTTTGGGGCGATTCAGAGTCAACAAGTGTGTCAGAATTGTCCTCCATAAATGCGCCAGCAGGAATCAAATCATTCAAAAACAATGCATCCAACCCAGCAACTGACTCTAGAGTGCTTTGATCCGCTTGCGTCATTGGAGATAACTCAGGATGAGCTTCTGGATATGCTTATTCAGTTCATGCAAATCTTCAAGGACAAGCCCACAGCACCAGAAGTCCTTGCAGAACTCTTTTTCAAGCGCCACTTCATTTCCAAAACTTCCGTTTCCGTTGAGAACACTGCTTAATTCTAGAGACGAGGATAATGTAGAGTTCCCCAAAAATGCAGTGATACTAGATGTTCGTTTTCTAGTCATTGGAGATGACGATGACGATGACTGAATAAAAATTCCGACTCCAGGACTTTGTGACCTGGCAGACAGTTTTCGGGCTGTTAAATACGGAGTAACCTGTGGTGCTGGGGCTCGACGCAATTCGGTCAATGGTTGATGTCTTAGATAATGCGGTTTCGAGTAGAGATGTATGAGCTCCAGAAGATGGGGACGGAAGCATTGACCATCTACATAAGAAAGTTGAGTTATCCGTTATCTGCTTCGGAATTAATAAGTACCGTGGAGATGAAGGGGCCTTTGAGTGAGCTGATTTCGCAATGTTCGCAGCTGATAGCCTCCGTGAACTAGCAGCGCTTCTATATTGCGTTGGGTGAGTGATGATCGGTGGTTTGGTGGGAGGAGGGGGCGAAGGTGACATCGAGAAAAAAAAACAAAAAGCTATTTTTAGGTCAGGCCAGACACACGCACATGGCGGGTTCGATGCTGGGGGGCCAAAAAATGCTGATCTCCCAAACAATAGGAGACAATCCACTTTGAGTACATCCAGTGATTATTCCAGTTACAGCGTATAGACATGAAAATCTTTACACATTGAACACTATCTCGCTATTTTGTAATTTCACGGATTAGCTCACCGATGATTCATGCCGGAAAAATTCCGAGATACTAGATGAGACATCCTGTGACTTCTGTAGCACACATTGCTGCTTGCATGGCATTAATGACCCGCAGCTGCAGGAGTGTTGCTGTTGGTGTATGGAAGGTGGTGGGTTTTATGTCTGCTGCCTTCAATTTCATTGTTGGTTTCGATCGTAACCACTTCAGCCGTATGACCAGCCCCAATGAAACTGATGAAGAGGCCGTGGATGTATTGGACGACAGTGAGTTCAAAGATAGTTTGCGAGGTGCTGGTGCTGGGCTAGGATTAGAAGCAACGCGGGCAGCCAGTCCCTTAGATTTGACGACATTGCGAGTTTGCATGGTTACAGAATAGGACAGCGAGGTATGGGTGGCGGTGGTAGTGTCGCTGCTTGGGACCATCAAACAAGGGCTGTATGACAAACTACTTTATCCTGCCAGACTGAGGTACTAGATCGTGTCTGGTGAGGTTTAAGCGGCTTCTTAGAGCGTAGCAGGATGGGCACA
This sequence comes from Obelidium mucronatum, assembly GCA_025765595.1. Taxonomy (NCBI): domain Eukaryota; kingdom Fungi; phylum Chytridiomycota; class Chytridiomycetes; order Chytridiales; family Chytriomycetaceae; genus Obelidium; species Obelidium mucronatum. The sequence continues at coordinate 20,514 of JAIVFH010000403.1, forward strand.
GGCGACTGGGTGCGTTAGGCGGTGCGTAAATCACTGGGGAGACCTGTTGTGAAACAGAGATCGAAATCAAAAAAACGTCTTTGCCAAAAAATTATCAAATCTCAAACCAAACCAGATCGAAGCGGATGGTGGGACCGATGAGCGCGCGTTTGCTTTGTGGGACGCGCCGGGCCTCGCGCAAAGAAGTAAAAAATACCAACTGAAATAAACTGTGGAATCCCAGCTTGGATTCCAATCGCAGAAGCGACAACGAGAAGTTCCACATTGTATTATCAAGAGATGAGCTTCTGGCCGAAACTACGTCTAGTTGAATCTTGTGATAATCTTCCTGCTAGGCTTGTTTCCAGGTCTGACACAACACGCCAGTACAAAACTATCATATGAGAGCACCCCGTCTATCCGCGCATTTTGATCGCATCCATTTCATTTGTTTTCAAGTTTGTTCCATAACTATGCGACCAAAGAGTCAAAGTAAGTGAATCACCTCCAGGTGCCCCTTGAAAAAGAGAAACTTCACTAACATTTGCTCCCTTGGTCCGTTGTCTGCGGCAGATACGAGGATTCCATTGTCAGTAGTAATTGATCGATTTGCAAGTCAGCAATGCCGCGAGTATTGGTTGGCGTTTGCGGTTTGGCGTTCTGAGGCAGTGATAATTCTTTGTGATCGGAAAAAAAGCGAAGATTTTAAAACTTAATTCGGACCCATCTTTGCACACCAACACCAACTAATACCAAACCCATAGTCCTTGCTTTCTCATTTCCCAAAATTAGCCAGACAGCAATTAATTACGTCGACCAGATTTAGAACTCAACTTTGTAGGTCTTTCTAAAATACTCTTCCCATCCACCGCTCCCCAGCCTAATCTCTTTGTACAGATCCACAAACCTAGAACCCATTTCTTTTTGTGCGGCTGTTAATTCCAGAACTTCGTGGTCTGGATCTCTGGGGCCCAAGCAAAATGGTGTGGTCTTGGTTTCCCATTCCCAAACGATTCCTTCTCCATAAGAATCGAATGCCGCAAACTCAAATTTCATGAATTCGGCGTCTTTGGAGATGTGCTTATTCGCCATTACACCTCCTGCCAGATAGAATTGTTCAGTGTGACACATGATTCGCTTCAAGTAATACCATTCCACCACAGTGGCCTTAGACGCTCATCCGTGTGAAACAATCCTCCGCATATGTTTCCTTTTGAGTTTCGGTATCCGATAGTTCCGCCATAACTGGGAGTGAAGCGATAGGGAACTCGAATTAGATCCCATGAAATCCACTGTGTTCGTGTTAAAAACTATGTGCCTCTCAATTAAACTCACATATGTCTCCTTGTCGCCATATACACGATGATATGTAATTCCATCCCGTTCCACTTTGCTGTTCATCTTGCAAACCAACAGCATGGCATGAAGGACACCCGTTCTTCCCTTGTCGACTACAACAACACCACTTTCCATTTCATGCTGAGAGGACCGCGGCTTATCTTTCTGCATGTATCTCAATGTACTCGAGTACTTTGAAAACTGCG
>JAIVFH010000404.1:0-21926 GCA_025765595.1 Obelidium mucronatum
AATTTTTGTACTATTGGTGAAGAAACAGGCGTGATTGGAAGGTCCGCTGGCATTTTAACTGAAGGCAGCGATACGGGAACAATGAGTGATGCTAAGCTTTCTTGTTCAAATTTCAATTTCTGTGTTTGTTGCCTTGTTGTTAGTTTTCTTCCAGTTTCAACGTATTACTAACAAGATCTTGAGTGATGGGTTTTGGGCTTTCTGTTGCAACATCTGATTTTGTTATTGGAAAGCTCATCTGAACAGTGCAATCAACGTCAGTGGTGCCAAAAAATGGGCAGTAAGTCTGACTAAAAACGCACCAGTGCAAAGTTTGAAAAAACGCGATCCAGCGCAGCTATTCCATCAGCTTCCAGCGAGTCAATGGTTTGAATAAAAGCAGTCAGGAACGTTTTGATGTCTAAAGACGCGTTAGATTATTTTGAGGACGCCATTAGAATACAATTCGTGCCAATCATGCTGTTTGCTGTTTTCAAAGGGATAAGATCAGCTATTCAACAAACAACAAAACAATGAAACAACGCGTTAGTTACAAGGAGTTTGAATGGGCTGAGTTTTGAAAGAATAATGTCAGGCAGGGATTTCCGCAAAATTTCACTCTCTTTTGCAGATCCCAATCACCCAGAGTCATAGGTGATGCAATATGCTACGTTGAACTGAAAATTAAAACTTAAAAGAGAGTACAGTTCTGAGATTAAATTCTTTGATGATATTCAACAAATGTCACAATACGCAGAAAAGAAATACAAGTGAAAAATAATGCGAGAGGCGGAATCGGGGGTACATGGTTTTGAAGTTTCGCGAATCACACGCAAGCTCAATCCGCCGCTTTCCACACACTAGCTCAATGTTTCGCAAATTGCACTTGGCCACATTACACCTACCAAGTCACTCTTGAGTTCATGGAATAGAAAAAACACTCTGCTTAATAGATGGGACGAATCGATGTGAACCAAAGTAGCGGACTAGAATTTGTGGCTTGAACGCTTCGGGTGGCTTGAATTGCCCGCCATCTCCTATTATTTTCAGAGTCAAAAAAAGGAGAAAAAAAAAAACGAAGAAATTTTTCAATGACCAACCTCAAAACTCCTATTTCATTGAATTACGGCCCATCCTCATTGACCAAGATTGAACGAAATTCCGATGACGTATTCCATGTGATCGAGTGAGCTTGACTGCGTTTGCGTTATTCCATCGCACGGCACCGGTCAAGCCCACCAACGGTCGATCGGAAATGAGTTCAAGAATGCAACTTTATTGGGACTTCACGAAAAACAAAGAGAAAGTAGGTGCGATGGCACCCCCAATCCACTTCGAATAGCGAAGATGTACCCAATGAATGGCGAGAAGAGGCGGTGGAGGCTACGATGGTAGGCCCCCACGCGTGGCACCACTTTCGTGTCCATGGAGTACTAAACTAAGCGAAGAGAAGAAAGTGAAGAAGGGGTGGGTGGGAGGTTTTCTCTCGGATCGAACGGGATTGGAAGGCGACGATGTACTGTGCGAGGTTGTGTGGAGTGAACGCGTGACGAAAGAGTCCGAGAACAAATAAATTTGTCATCGACGGACGAACTTTCTCTCCACCACGATGGCCTCGTAAATCATCCATGATTGACTATAACCATCGCACGGCACCGGTCAAGCCCACCAACGGTCGATCGGAAATGAGTTCAAGAATGCAACTTTATTGGGACTTCACGAAAAACAAAGAGAAAGTAGGTGCGATGGCACCCCCAATCCACTTCGAATAGCGAAGATGTACCCAATGAATGGCGAGAAGAGGCGGTGGAGGCTACGATGGTAGGCCCCCACGCGTGGCACCTAACCGGGCCTAAGATGGTAGCCGGCCGTGGTGAGACAGAGGTGAAGCCAAAGGCAGGAGACCACCGGTGATGAGAGACCGCAAAGAAGCTGGCTTTGTGGCCAGGGCTTTTTGGAGTGCAGGGAAGGAGCGAACATAAGATTCCCAAGCGTCGGAGGTCCAACGACCTTGAATTTTAATGTACTGTGCAGAACAGCCGTTGAGGGCCAGGAATGTTGCGCCACCTGCGCGAAGGCATTTTGACCCAACGGAAAAGCCGAGGAGGTTACTGAGAATTCCTAGGAACCAGTTTCTAGTGGGGACGGAAGCGTCTTCTTTCAAAAGTAGGATATTGCTTGAGAGTGAGTGAGTGTCAAAGCGGAGTTTTAAGTACTCTTTGACGATATTAAGGGCGTTTACGGGTTGCGGCTTCAAATCCTTGGAAAGCTTGTGTATGTAGATAGTGTAACCTTTCCCAGTTTGATCCGGTTTGTGTACGGGCAGTTTGTAAGATATGAAGCGTACAGCTTGCATAATCAGAGGTGTGTCAGCGTCAAGTGACGAAATCAGAATTCGTTTCCAAGGGCAAACCAGTGACGGGTCATCGTAGTCAGAGATTTCCGCCAGTCTGTGCAAAGCAAAGAAGCCTAGTACAAGCATGGTTTTGAAAAGGGACCAGTCGTAAAGGGTCAGCTTTTGGGGGGTTGGGAGAGCGACTAGCTTGTTGATGTCCTTGATGGATAGGAAGAAACTCTCTTTCGCGGAAGGAAGGTTTGAGCGAATACGTTGTTTGCAGATTCCAAGGAGGGTCAATTTTAGGCGTTTGCTGGAACGAATATTGGCCCAATCGTCAAAGCCCATGGAAGCGTAGACTGCGCCAATGCCTCCTAACCACGAAGCTATTGAAGCGGGTGAATAATTTGCGAGATGCATCCAAGTGCACCAGAGAATCAGGGTCTCGGCTGTGTCAGGAAGGCCTGATGGGGCCAAGTCCGGAAACTCGTGGGTGAAGCGTTTCCAGTGAGACCATGCTGAGGCGTGGGACTTCAACGTTGTGCCTTCGAATGCACTAGATATGAGTCTGTTTGCGGCTGTCTTGAGGGCCGGGGCAGAGATGTGGACCGACGATTTTCTGGCAGTGAAGATTGACATTTGGGGATTTTCGATCCAAAAATAGAAGAGAAGGCTGTAGATGGGGTTTATTTGAACGCTGAGGCAAACGGGGCCGGAAGCGGCATTAAATCCTCAAAGGAGAGCTGGCGGATTTTAACTTGTGGACACAAGAACTTGACAAGTGGTAAGCAGCGTCTTGATCCAGCGTCAGCGATTATGTTCCGTTTTCCAGGAATGTATGCAACACGAGGAGAAAAGCCAAACTCGGCCTCGAGTGTAACAAAAGCCTGTAGGATGGCCACGTTTAAGGGGACTGAGGAGTGAAGAGTGTCGAAATTTGCGCGAGCTCCCTTGTTGTCGCAGAAACCCAAGAGACGTTTTCCTGGGTAGCGGTTTTTCGCTGCAATGTAAAAGCCCATTGCTTGTGCGAAGAGCTCAGGGGAGCCAATGTGCATTTGGATGCCGTCAATGTTGAAGCCGACTCCGGTTGTCAAGCCGTCGTACCAATAGTGGTGGAGCTCATTAAACTGGGGGAACCAGACTGCTAAGCCGAAGGGGCACGCGTCCGCGTAAAAGACGATGTCGGCTTCATGTAAATTCCAGGCTTCGAATTGAAACATTCGAGCGGGCTTTGCTACTTCTAGGAAGTTGTTGATGTATTGAAGCGATGCGGCCACTTCGGGAGTCTGGGATAACTGGTAATGAGCGTTTCCTTTTGCTTTAGCCATAACTTTATACAAAGAGCTGAACCAAGGCTTTAGGAGGACGTGAACGTTGCAAGACCAATTGAGGAAACCCGAAAGTGAGTTCCATTCACGAAGTTTCCTTGGGGTCGGGTAAGAATCTAACCAGTCGCGAACCATGGCTTTAAGAGAGCTTGAACTCTCCGTGGTAATGTTCAGGGTTAAATCAATGGCGTTGACAACGAATCCAGTAATAGTCACAATCTGACCAAATTCGTCCTTTTCGTCTGATGTGGCGATGCCCAGTTTTTGAATGAATTCCTTCAGAACGGCCATCGGCTTTGGTGGTACTTTTTTGTCGAACTCTTCTCGGGATTGGTAACAAGCGCCGAAGAAGTCGTCCATGAAGACTAACGCTAAAATTTTGAGGATGTTGGCAGCGTACCAGGCAATTAAGTGGCTGATGGCTGAAGTGAAAAGCATTGGACCAGTTCTGACGCCAAAAGATACGCACGAGTCAAGATAGAATTTTCCGTCGTAATGGATCCAGTGTAGGCCTTGGAGGACTGGATGCAAGGGTAGAAGTCTGAAAGCACCTTTTATGTCGACTTTCCAAAGTACGACAACGTGTGTTGGAGGGCAGTTTTTGTGAAGATGCCGAAGAAAGGGGAGGAGATCGTTCGGAGTGTCGTAGCGAACTTTAGCTTCTTCTGATGAAATAAAGTCGTTGAAGGAATGTGAATCCCGGGATTTTGAAAGGTTGTAAATCAGCCGAAATTTTTCTTGTTGCTGTAGAACAAAAGTGGGGACTGTAGAACAATAGTCTGGCAAGGAAACAAAAGGTCCTTCCATCCTTCCTGCTACCAGTTCTTTTTGGATTTTTGAAGCAAGCTCGCGATCTAGGTCGGCTGAGCATGGTCTGGTGTCGTAGCGATAACGAGGCAATTTTGGTCTGTCGAGATCCCCTGAACCAGTCCAGAAACCGTTAGAGAAGCCACGGATGCAAGAATCAATGTAAGGTTGATTGGGGAACGATGCGAAAGCGGAGAGAAAGCTGTCTATGTTGATAGGACAAGCTATCTTGAAAATTTTCAAAGAGGTAAAGTAGCTGTTGATGCGGTCGAAGCGGGAGTCGTTTGATGGCGGAGCCGGTAAGGGATTTCGAGACACAATCTCATTTGCTGAGTGAACTGTGCCTCCAAATGATGGGTCGAAAGCTCTGCCTCTGGTGAAGCTGGGAACTTTCATGGCGTCATTCATGTCTTTTTCCTTTTGAGACCAGGCTGAATCGTAAGGGAGGATGGGGCCGAAGTATTTTCCTAAGTCGTCAGCCATTCTACAATGCAAGGATGCGTCCGACGCTGCGTGAGGTGGAAGAGTGGAGCCGGGTTTTGGCGGTAGATGAAAAGAAACAGCGGTTAGCTTATTTGAAGATGGATAGTTCGATACGAGTCTTTTATTGTGTTCGGATTGCGAAACAATAAAGTTTGACGTGGTATCCTCAACTTCTCCTACTACAGGGAGCTTTGCCGCGGTTGGCGCCGCGATTGGTGCACCGACTGAGTGGAGGGGAAGAGACTGCGCGCCCCCTGCCAGCGCTCTAGGGAAAGGGCCCCTGGGGTGGTTGCGGCCCGGCAGCCTGGTCATTCTTAGGTTGGACACGTAAGTGCTCGTGGATGTCCCAAGCTTTGTGACTTTCAACCAATGAAGATTCCTTGAAGCAGTATACACAGATGTGCGCGCGGTAACAGGACTGGCGGAAACAGTTGTGGGCGTTCCAGCCAAGGCAGAGCTCTTTTCCTTCGTGTTTTAAACCGCGGATGTCATTGACTTGAACGGAAATAAACTTCTTTGCTCTTCTTGTCTTTGCAAGAACAAGAGCGGTGCTGGAGCTAGAAGCCGCGGAGCTGGAGCTGGTGGATGCGGGTTCGTGCAAGGACGACGACGGTATGCTGCGAGCAGGTGCTGGAGAGAGGGTGTTGGCGGCGATGGCTCTAGCTAACCAAATTTCTCTTGCGGGGCCTGCGGGGGGGACCGGCGGTAAACCCGTGGTTCTGGACCAAATCTCCGTTCTCTCGGGGCATTCGGCAGACAAGCGAGTCAAGGTCAGAAAAGCTGTGGACGCGGATCGAACGGGCGTGCAGCAGAAAGAGGTCCATTCGGCGAAGAAAGCTTTAAACTTATGGAACGTCAAGGATGGGAAACCGATGTGTCCGGATTCCAGAAATTCCAAAAAGTGAGAAAATTCTTCCGCCCGGAATGGGTGACCGGTACCGTCTATAAAGAACAGATTGGCGGCACTGGCGAATCTTTTGAAGCAAATAAAGAAGTGCTGGAATGATGCTGGTACGGATTCGGGGTTTGCGTTGACAAAGATGGATCTGATTTGATTTTGCGGAGGCAGTGCGTTCAAGGGACCATTCAAAGACGGGATGAAAGTGTTTGAAGCCAGTGGTGAAAAAAATTCAAGTTGAATTGGTCTGTTTTTGATGATGGACAGAAGTGCTGGTGTGTTTCCGGTTGCCTGAATGACCGATAGAGGCAGCAAAGGACCCTGCAACGACTCCCCAAAAACTTGGGGAAGAAGCTTTCCTGTCTCATTCAAAAAGCTCCAATTTGCCGCTGTCTCGGAACAGAGAACTGTGAAGAATTGGGAGTCTGCCGCTGAAGGAGCAAGGAGTACGCTCGCTGGGGTTCTATCAATACCAAAAGGCTGAGTTGGGAAAACAGCAACCCAGTTTGCAAAAGATAGTAACGAATTTCCTATAGCCGCATCGGAGTGGGCTCTGGGAGAAGCCGACGGCAAAGGGCATTTGTAGGTTGACTGAACTGCAGATTGTTTTGTCAGAGCAGCATAGCAGGCGGCCAATCTTTCCTCTTCAGACATGGGAGTTACGGCGGACTGTGATGGGTTTTGGTTTTGAAGAACTGAAGGACTGGTGCCGAGGGTGTTTGCAAGATGCAACGGGGACAAGACCGGTTTCCCGCCGAGTCTGTGAGCAATATTCGAGGACACCGGAGCGCGGATGGGAAATTCTGTCCAGCTGGACTGCCGACGCTGGTGGGTTTGTTTGTTGGACAAGTTTGACAGGTGCGGTCTTTTGGACTGCTTTGCGCGAGAGAGAGAGGGCGCGTAGCTACTACCGCTGCTGCTGCTGGCTTGGGAGCGGACTGATAGCGAATCAGGGGCTGCAGAGTTGCTGCCTCCGCCACGCCTGGTTTGGATCGGGGTGGACTCAAAGGGGTGGAGGCCATCTTCGTCGTCGTCGTCGAACACTTCGTTAGCTCTCTTGGACATTATTCCTTTTTCTCTCGGATCGAACGGGATTGGAAGGCGACGATGTACTGTGCGAGGTTGTGTGGAGTGAACGCGTGACGAAAGAGTCCGAGAACAAATAAATTTGTCATCGACGGACGAACTTTCTCTCCACCACGATGGCCTCGTAAATCATCCATGATTGACTATAAGTACATTCCCAGCGTCTAAATTCCTCGGAATTTCTTGATGGTGAAGGACGACAAGTGACCACATAAATATCTTGGTCATTTGATTTCTTGGTCATTTTCCATCTGATTTTCCTTGATGTTAGTATCGAGTGCGCTTTGCGTGTTGACTTTTTATCTTTCCCGCTAGCAGAGCAGAATCCAGAATGTTCATTTGACCGCAGGTGTTTTAGAGGTTTTTTAGGTTCTTCGACGACTGACGTTGGGTTTCGAATGTTGCTAAAAATAAAACGACAGGTCAGCGGCGGCATTTATACTACATATGCACCTTCTTCTCAGAGAATCTCTCTTCAATCCCCGAAATAGGTACATGCTTGACTTTTGATAGTGTGCCACTCAAATCCTTTGCTGCAGCGTAAGCTGTTGCTTGTTTGGCTCTGCTTCCACTCTTGAATACTAAATGATCCGCCAGCAATACCGGCAGCTATTCCCCCGTGTCCGATACTCTCCGTCTCGGTCTCCATGTCATTTCGAGTCAATGCTGTTCTGCAGTCTGACTCCAACAGTAATACAATTCTGGGAATCTGAGGGATGATTGAAGAACGCGTTGGGAATTACAAGCAGAGATAAATTCCATAGAATAAACTCGCGCCAGGAAGATTTTGTCGCTGGTAAGCTTATTGACGGCCGGAGATGCCTGCGAAGAAAACAATAATATTTTTTAAAAAAAAGAGGAGAAATTTTTTTTCCAACCTCAGAACGTCGTCATGATTGAAATAGACATGTACGAGGTCATAATGGATATTGCAGTTAAAGAGCATTATTCTCCTGTTACTCTCCTAAAATCGATCGAGTTTATGAATCCTAGATCCCAAATGCCTTCAAGTTACACGGCGCCAGGGGTGGGCCTTATACGCGATGCCTGATTCATTGTTCCAGAAATTGAGAAATATTTTCAGGCCACCGTCCCGCCAAAATATGTCCATCGCTTGCATTTTGGTATAATATCGAAGATTATGTGGATTTTTTCCAGCTAAGGTACTGTAGAATCCATGAAGACTATTGATATTGTCGTGATTCTTGCTGATGCCAGCGTTCCTTCGATTTCTAAAAATAAAACAACATCCATCGAATTCAACAGAACCAACCAATATGCGAACCGTCTATCCCAGCAACAAATCTCTGACGTTCTATGCAAAGGTTCCACTTGTTTCTCTCGAATCGCTGCCGTTCATGTATGTCGCCGCAGGGTATGTCTCTCGCTGCAATATTGACCTCAATTCTGTACATGTCTCGCAGAACTATCGTCCGCCCCATTCGCATACATTTGAATCCGCCAATATCTTTAGCTTGTCATTCGCATACATTCCAAGCCATCTTGAGAAAGGCCCTAATTAATTGTAGTCCTTCGCACAAACTATCGAATCAGAATCTTGCCACTTTGTGGCTAATATAGAGAGCTTGACCCCTTTTGAAGAGTATTTCAGCTGAAACATTCAACCAAAGCCTCTCTGCAGCCGATGGACTTTTGAACGCATTATGTTGTGGACTTGTGGTCTCCAGTCTCAGTACACTCCGAATCACTCCGAATCTGATAACTGATTCCACGCCATCGTTCACTGCTCCGAAATAAAAACGCAAGCCATCAATTGAATAATTATAAGCTTGAGCGTGAAATATCGGCGTTGTGTCCTCGTTAAGATCCAAAGATGCTGACACTTTGGAATTGGAAAACAACATGGAACAGCACATCACATCAAATGATGATTCCAAGGAAGCACTTATCTTAAAAGTATTAGAAAGAATAACACCATGTTCGCTGTACCTGAATGTGCGGTGTTAGTAACTTTATGTGGGTTATTCAAGTGGTCCACACGTGAGATCCAGTTTTCTCGAAACGCGTCTTCAGTCCTCTGGAAATATCCGGGTTGATGTAGATGAATGCGGCTGGTTCGCGATGCGGTGGGTGAGTGGGTGGTAGCTTTGCTTTCTCTCTTGTGTTTATTCTTCCTTACATTTCATTTTAAAACAACAAACACAAAACAACAACCAAACATTATAGCCATTTAAATCTCTTCGAATTGTCCCTTTCTTCAGCATCGACGCCGGGGATTCTATCGTTCATACCTATCGTTTTGACCTCCAATCCGTGCCAGTGAATACTTGTTGTTCGCATGTTGATCAAAGGATGACTTTTCGCGGCTTGGTTGTGCATTGTGCGGGAAAATTGAGCTTTCAAAATGAGCTGGTGTTAAAAGAGTTTGGCTGAATCGTAACTCTGGTGGATTCGTGTCACCGTTCCTTCACTCCGAGCTTCAACGAACGAATGCATTGAATTGCTTCTCGAAGAAGCGGTCTTCAAGTTTGAGGAGGCTGATCATCAATCATGCATTTCGTTGTGCCAGGAAGCTTGTTGATTCCAATAACGAAAGCAGTAATGGCGGATTGCGTTAAATAACGGAATCAAAGAATCGTTTGCGGCGAAACAGCTGAAATTCGAAAGAAAATTGGACCTAGCGAGGAAGTCTGGGAATGAGTGTTTGATTCAACTGCAACTCAGACGCATTGAACGCCAATCGGTCTTGATTTGACTTGGAGTGTTATCTGAGAGATGCTCGTTAGCATATGCTGACGTTACTCCACACCGCACCAGTTTCCTGATTCATTATGGCTCGGCGGTTGATTTCGTTGTTTTCCGGTTTTGTCAAGATGGCTCAGTGGAAACATGCCGGCTTGTGCTTCAGATGTATTTTCGCCTTCAAAGTGGCTGCATACACTGACTCTCGTAACCGTGATCAGTAGAGAACAATGGTGATTCGCTGCCATGCTTAAGAACCTCAGTCGATGTTACCATTGCATGATTTCCCCCCCTCACGATTTTCCCGAATTCTCCTATTAAGGCATAGTCGCTGCGGAGACTATGTGTATTCTTATGATTCTTCTAAGTGCAGTCTTTGTCGTTTCGAATATTCTAAAGTAACAAAACCTCACAATTCAAGTCAATCGGCAATTTGTGTACATCAAAAAGGCACGGATCATGATACTCTATGGCATCGAGGTTTTTGTTGATTGGATTTGACATACTCGTCACTGCAGTATGCCTCTGATTTGTCTATGTTTGACTATTACCCCATCAGTCCAAAAAATACAACCAAAACATACACCACTCATTCCTGCCACTGGAATCTAGGTTGGACTACGCATCAGCTGAAACCCATCTGGTGAATGTTTCCGGTCAATACGGCCATAAAGAACGGATTGACAACGTCCGACTTCAGAGAGTGTATGGGCTTTCCAGCCTTCTAATTCAATCAATCAAACCGACTCTGTACTCTGGTTCAAATGGTTGAATCTACAGACTGTTCTCACGCCCGCTCCACCAAATTCATACAAGTGCATGACCTCGAGTGAACAATTATCTTGAGTGTGAAATAATGATGCTGATTTCTCGTTAAATCTGAAAATGCTGACGACTGGGATATCGTGAGACAGCGGCCTATTTAGCGCTGATATCAATGGCAAGATTGAGACTATTTCGGTGCTCTCTTAAGCTAGATACGAAATGTTTGTTCGCAAAGAGGGCCCTCTTCCTCATCAATCACGAAATCGAGCAGCTTCTGAACCAACAACCGAGTGAGATCCAGTCCTCTCGAGACGAGTTTTCGGTCCTTTTGATGTTTTCTAACTGATGCTGGAAGATGCTGCTGGATTGAGATGCGATGATTCTTGGAGTGAAGTGGGTAGTGGCTTGTGCTCCTTGTATTGAAAACGCAACAAACAAATGTTGATCGCATTTGTCAATGAATTATGCGCATTCACTACCTGCAAACGAGGAATCGAGATTGAACATGCGCGGTTTTTTTCCATGACTTCTTCCAAGTGGAATTCAACTTGCTGACTTTTTTATTTCCGACAATCCGTTCGGTTTCGAAGTCCAAAGTCCAAGAAATATTTTATTGACGCTTTTTTTCAACTGGTTGAATCTGTTTGGAATTGTCGTTTGGTCTTGGTGTCTTTGAAAAACCTGCCCTGGAAATCTTCCAACTGAAAATTAAATCACCAGCATCTAACGGCAATACAATCACGATCTAAATATCCTATCAACATCGCATAGCAGCAAATACTTGTACTAAAACTGCAAAGTCCTGGCCCAAATAAGCGCACCATTTCAGAAATTTTGAATCCCTCGACGATTGCAAGAATTCATCGTTCAAAAATGACAGAACACGTAACTTTTCAGCTCGTAAAGGCCCTGCTAAGATCTCAAAGCAAGGTAATTAGGTCCTTTTCTTTAAAAATTTTGCTTTAATCCAACACATCATTCCAAAAAGACACACAACGCCGTTATCAACATTCAAAAAAGAATGTCCAGACTCGAGAAGGTTTCGAAAATTCTCGCAAAAGCTGTTCCAGCGAAATCACAAAAGGTATCTTCATCTTTTTTTGATGAGAACTTCGACACATTCACTCTGCTCGCAGCCGCTTGTTCAAAAAAAGGTTTCAAGCATAATCTTTAAAAGAAAATCTTCGGTGGTGCAATGCTCAGCAAGAATCGAGGAAGTCACTGACTTGGTAGAATCATCTGAAGCTCTACCTGAAATGAGTCGGACTCGAGGCAACACTGGAGCCATTCCAGGAACTCTGATCCTTGATCAGCTTAAAAGTGAGGCCCACTACTTTGCTTTCAAAGTTTTGTCATGGTTAATTTTGAGGAGCATAGATACTCTCGCTGCTTCTGGCCAAACAGTATTGGCTTCAAATGCAGTTACGCCTAGTTGCACTGTAGTTTCTGCGCCCAACAACGCTGGATCGCCTGTTTCCGCTTCCATTGATATTTTGCCGACTTCTGTCAATTCAATCGACACTGTGCCGCCTATCCCATTGTCCTTGAACTCTCCCGCAAATGAAACTTCAAGCCAACAAACCATCCGGCCGCTCTACATCACCCCTTCACCATCTCATCAACACAAAGCACCGTCTATCCATCCTCAAATTCCCACGCAGTCATTTTCGAATCCACCGAGTAACCCTCTCTACAGGACCCCTTCATTCCCTCATCAATCGAACGTGCCGCCTTGCCCTTCCCATCTTTCTATTAATTCATTTTTAAATCCACCCATGCGGCAGAATCTGGCAATCGGCCAACGCTTCTACAAGTTGGTCACTCGGGCCCCACAAAACAGTCCAATTATGCCAAAGAGAAAACGCGTGAGCTTTAATTTAGAAGAGCAAGTGTTGGGTCCCGATGAGGGACATATTCCTTTGTCAGAATGCCAGGCCGCGTACAACTTGGCCCTTGCACAAGCATTGGCATCAGTAAAACAACCAACTCCAAACCCCTCGAAGTTAGAGCCACACGCTGGACCAGCACCCCCCAAATGTAAAGTGGGAGACTATTATGGCAACCAAATTCCGTCAGTGTCGATGGAACCGAATCAAGGAAAGAAGGTCGGACGGGCGCAACGTGTGTTTTCTTCATTTTAGTCTGCTGACACTAAGTCGCCGAGTTAAACCAAAGAAGGCTGTGTATCGTTTTCAGTCTCTGCCAACACAAGTTTGCTTTCTCTCTTTGATTTTTCCTTTTTTTTTTTGAATCCTTCATCTATTTTCCCAACTTGGTGTATTTGCATGAAAAGGAAAAACATAAAAATGATTCCGAAATTATATTAAATGCCGTGCGACGTTTGAGTCGATGGAAACTGTTTGAAAGAGCATACATGTATGAAAAGTTGAGCAGCCAGTTTCAGATTAGGCAATGAGAATTTAATTTTATTCCAATTTTCACAAAAAACAAACAAACAAAAGTAATAAAGTATTAAATTTAAAATAATAAGGCAGTTTCGAAATTATTTTTGAGGGGACAGTTTGGATCTCATAATTTGTATGGGAGCTCATGTTTGTTGGGACAGTTATTTAGGAGCTCATGTTTGTTGGGACAGTTATTTAGGAGCTCACTTTTTGTTGGGACAGTTGGGAGCTCGTTGTTCTCATTCAGAATATTTGTATCATCATTTGAGACGCAGTTGGGAGCTCGTTGTTCTCATTCAGAATATTTGTATCATCATTTGAGACGCAGTTGGGAGCTCGTTGTTCTCATTCAGAATATTTGTATCATCATTTGAGACGCAGTTGGGAGCTCGTTGGTTCTCATTCAGAATATTTGTATCATCATTTGAGACGCGAATTCATCAAAACACACAAGAAGAAGGAGTGGGTTCCACCGAGGGAAATTGGGGGGTCTGCCGGACTCACCAGCTGCTAATTGCTCGTGACTCTCAGCATACAAACCCCGGGGATCGCCAAATGCTCACTCAATTTGCGGCTCCCCTCAGACTGACCGGCCTTGATCAGCTGTTTCTAATGGCGCCTCCTGTGGCAGTTCACCTTGGACCTTGGCTTGGCTTGGCTGGGACCAGTTGGCTTGAGTAGGCTTGAGGGTTGGCTGGGATTCCGAAGCAGTGTGTTTGTTGTTTGTGTGTTTTGTTTTTTGCATCTTTTTAAATGGAATATTCTTTTCAGACGCGTCGCGTTTTATTCCAGATTTTGGAGAATTTGCAACAAGTGAAAAAATTGGAGAAAGTGAAAAAATCGGACAACGTCCGAAAGCTGTGAAAATTTTCACTCTCATCGTAAACGAAGAAGCAGGATCCTCATCGAGTTGCGTGTGACTGTTAAGTCAGACATGTCTTTATTTGGAACGAAAGAAACATAGAATAAAGATGGAGAACAAATAGAAATAAAGAGAAAAAGGAATGAAAGAAAATCACAGAACTTGAGAAGGAACGGCGGAAGAAATGTGAAAAGAAATGTGAGAAGTGAAAGAGCTTGTGAATATTATAAAACAAAAGAATGAGAGAGAAAGAAAAGAACGATGATAAGCAACGAACAGAAATAATGATTATAAGCAAAGAACGTTCCAAATGGATGAAAAATGGAACGAAACGTGCGAAATTGCGTTTAGTTTGATACCGCATTTTTGTACCAGCCAATAATTTCAGCGTAATCAATGGAGTTCTTTTCGCTAATTGGAAGTTTTAGAATACGCAATCAATAGTTTCAGTTTCGAAAGACAAGTTTTCAACCTCAAAACACAACTGCAATTCACCGATAGGTGAGGATTCAAAGAGTGCCGATATTGACTTTGATCGAAGTGGAATCCGAAACCTTTGGTCTTCACTCTTGAATTCATGCAATGGACAAAAAGCTCCCATTAATAGACGGGACTAATTCATGTGATTCAAAATATTGTAGCGGACTAAAATTTGTGGCTTGAAAGCTTGGCGTGGCTTGAATTGGCAGCCATCTCCTATTATTTTCAGAGTCAAAAAAAAGGAGAAAAAAAACGAAGAAAATTTTCGTTGACCAACCTCAAAACCTCGATTTCATTGAATAATACCCCTTCATCCTAAACCAAGATTCCTCGAAATTTCTTGATGGCAGTTATTCATCATGTCATCGTTATTGCACATTCCCAGCGTCTTAATTCCTCGAAATTTCTTGATGGCGAAGAACGGCGAGTGAAGGCATGCATTTCTTGATGTCGGAATCGGTTTATCCCTCTGTTAATGTTGGCTTTTCATGTTTCCAGCTAACAGAGCAATTTCCAAATGTTCCATTTGATCGTAAGGAGCTTTTGATTTTCTTGGACAACTTTTGCAGAGTTTTGAATGTTGCTATATTTCAGAGTGGGTCATTGGTGGTGGAAATACTTGGAGACACGGTGCAAACGGCTTTATCGTTGAGAGAGGTGGCTTAATATCGGTGCAAACGGTATTATTCTTGAGAGGGCTGGCTTAAGATCAAATTGGATATTAAAATCCGCAAGAAGTCCATGGATAAAATCGTGCCAATACTTATCGCTGTTTAGCAGCGTCTTTTTCTGTAATAGGTACTTAAAATAAACAATTTAAAAAAAAGGAGAAAATTATTTGTGAACAACCTGAGAACCTCATCATGGCTGCTGCATTTGAAGGAATAACCATGCGCGAAATTTTAACGCATTTTGAATTTGACGAGCATTGTTCTTCGTGTTTCTTTCATAAAATTGATCAAGCTTATGATATCCGAGAGCCCAAAAGCCTCCAAGTTGCACGACGCCGGGAGTGGGGAATGCACGCAATGCCTGATTAATCATTCCAGAAATTGACAAATATTTACAGGCTGCCGTCCCGCCAAAAATATGTCTATCGCTTACATTTTGGTATAATATCGACGATTATCTGGATTTTTTCCAGCCAAGGTACTGTAGAGCCCGTGTACTATGGATTGTCATGATTCTTGCCTCCTTTCAATTTCTAAAAATAAAACGGCAATCCATCAAATTCAACGGAAGCAACCAATATGCTTACCTTGCACAAATCTCTGACGTTCTATGCAAAGGTTCCACTTGTTTCTCTCGAATCGCTGCCGTTTATGTATGTTGCCGCAGCGTATGTCTGATTGCTGCAATACTGACCCCAGTTCTGCACATATCTCGCAGAACTATCATCCGCCCGCTGTTCCTGTCATTCGCATGCATCCGCATCCGCAAAAAATTCTTACTTTTCGTTTGCATACATTCAAAGCGAATTGGGGAATGTATGATCTGTTGGACTTCTCACAACCAACTGGCTATTCAGAATCTCGCCACTTTGCGGCTACTACAAAGACCTTGACCCCTTTTGAAGCGCATAGCTCCTGAATCATTCAACCAAAGTCATTCTGCACTCGATGGACTTTTGAAAACGCATTTTGTGGTGGATTTGTGGTCTCCAATCCCTCCGAATCCGATCACTCCGAATCCGATAACTGTCCACGCCATCGTTCAATGCTCCGAAATCAAACTGCAGGCCATCAATTTGTATAAGCTTGAAGGGGAATATCGGAGTTGGGTCCTCGTTAAAATCCAAAGATGGTGACAGTTTGGAGAACAGCAAGGAACTGCACATCACGTCAAATGAAGATTACAACCAAGCACTGCTCTGAAACGTATCATGAAGAATAACACCATGTTCGCTGGACCTGAATGTGCAATGTTAGTAACTTTATGTGAGTTATTCAAACCCTGAGAGCACAAGTGCGATCCGGTCTTCTCGAAACGCGTCTTGAGTCCTCTGGAAATATTCTGGTTAATTTAAATGGATGCGGGTTGCGTGCGATGCGATGGGTGAGTGGGTGGTGGCTTTGCACCCTCTCATGTTTTTATTCTTTCTTACAAACAACAAAGACAAAACAACAACCAAACATTAGAGCTATTTAAATCTCGTCGAATTTTCCCATTCTTGAGCTTCAACATCTCGGCATTTATTGTTCCGGTCTCATCTGCACTGTCAAGCCAGTGAATACTTGTTGATCATAATGTGGATCAAAGAATGACTTTTTTGGACCAATGCAGCGCCCGGCTGTGTGCATTAGGCGGGAAAATTGAACATTCAAAAGGAGCTTATGTCAAAGAGTTTGGCTGGATCGTAGCTTTGACGGATTTGTGTCGCCATTCCTTCATCGCGAGCTCCAGTGCTGATATGCGAATGCATTGAATTACTCTTTGAAGAAACGGTCCTCAAGTTTGAGGAGGCTGATCATCAATCATGCATTTCTTTATACTACAAATCTTGTAGATTCCAAAAACGATAGTAGTGCGTAATTCTTGGTTGTAACGAATCGTATTTGGCTTTGAATGAGGATAATGTTTCCGATTCGAAGTATGTACTGGCTGAGGTGCGGCTAGTTTCTTTTTGGCTTAAATTGGCTGTGTTTTACCAGTTGTTCTTGACGGAATTAAAGAAACGTTTGCGTCGAGACCGCTTTAATTTGAAAGAGATTGGAGCCAGAAATGAAGTCTGGGAATGAGTGTTTGATTCAGCTGCAACTCAGACGCATTGAACGCCAATCAGTCTTGATTCGAGAACGATTGAAGTGATGGGATTGATAGTAGCGGAAGTTGATTACAGGGTGAAAACAAGAAGCGGTGATGAAGGCTGGTAATGGATGTGTAGGCTTGAACCAACAAGAGACTACGTGAATGCTAGGGATCTTCTTGTTTCAACTGGAATCGAATTGAAGAATCGGGTTTCGATAATCGCTTCAAAGCACAGCCCCTTTCTGGTGCATTGATGTCACAATACTTCCTCAAATCAGTTTGCAAACTTCAACGCAGGATAACTGACGCCTCTGCGAAACTATGGCTAGAGATTTCTGGAAATCGAAGCATGCAATTCAGGGGACTATTGCGACTTAATGTGACTTGAAGAATTGACAAAGACATGTTCCACTTGTCCGTATGATCCGAAGACTGTTTGCCTAAACAAACTTTGGCTTCGTTTGCCCCGCGTCTACTTATGGAGTGTTTATGGCTATTTGGTGTCAAAAATGCCAACTGTTTTTTCAACTTGCGTCTGATCTGCTTGCGTCTGATTTGAGAGTTGGAACCAAGTGTCTCTTGTCATCAAACATACCACGTGCTGATCTTCTCCGAGACGGTATTAACTCTAAAATACTGCTATCTTTGTTTGTGTCGAAATCGAATCTGGAAGTCGACGTGGGTTTTTGATATTCCACTGGATTCTTGAAACAATGATCCGAGAGGAAAGTCGGCAAAGATGTATGGATTGGAATTGCCTCTTGGGAATTGATTCTCTCAGAGACAAAATGAGCAATTATTGCAAGCGTTTCTGCAGTGTCACTCATTTATTGTACAATTTCAAAGTTGAGTAAACCCAGTTCTTTCTGATTCTTCTCATGCCTTTGCCACGAGAAACCAATCTAAAATACAGCCATTTTCTCCTGGTCTTTCACTCACTTCAACCGCGCCGCGACACGCTTTTCTTCCCCTAAAGCGGCCTCTAACTTTGATTCAAGGAACGGCATCTTTGTCTTATAATGTGAATCTACGGTGGGGTCTTGTTTTTTGTTTCCAGCAATTTGTCCCATCGGCTTCCGAATTTTCAATAATTCAGATTCAATGGCGGTTGATTTCTTGTGCAATTTAATGAGCGCCTTGCGATCTGTTTCGTTCGAATGCTTTGACTCTCTCACGCTTGGCGAGTTTATGATTACATTTAGTTGTTCTTTTGATGAGGCCGACGTGTTGAGTGCAGTATTCATGAAGTCAAAGACGCTTTCAGTTGACGTTGTCCGTGCTTGAGAGTTTGTCAGACTAGAGCTACTAGCTGCAGTTGCTTTTGACCGCAGAGTTTTACTGGTCGTGAATCCCAGTCCTTTTCCAGGTTTCACAATCACTGGTTGAATTGGATCCACGATCCCAAGTCCATGTTTTTCCAGTCCAGCACCCATCACATATCCCATCTTTTGCATGTATTTTAAAGCCGTGTTGTTTGAATATTGCTGCCAATTGCCCCATCCGTCTCCGACAGTCGTTGAAGAATTAAAAGAGTCGTGCCCTGTCCAGTCTTCTGAGCCACATGCCAGATCCAAGTTTCTTTCGCGAGTGTTTAAAACTGATTCTTTTATGCTATTGTCGTTGGCTTCATCTCCCTGTGGTGTATGAGCCTCGTAGTGACCGTTTTCGTGAAGACCGTTGAGTTGTGCTGGCTCAAAACCACCCTCCAACTGCGACGCAAACAGTTGCGACTCTAATTCATGCAATAATTGAAGTTCCGATTCGAGGGCAGCGAGTTCCGATTGACACGAATCAATAACAAAGGCTTTATCAATCATTTTGAGTATTGTAATAAATTTGGTTGTTTTTTGGGTCCTACTTTAACTCCTATTGTCTTGAAATTGCCCCTGCATGCATTCATCCAATCGCGTTTCGCTCGGGGGATTATCATTGCATATAAAAGATGAGGATTTTCACAAAAACCCAACAAAGAACACCAAATGACTTCCAAGGCAGACTCACCAGCTTTTCAGCTAATGGAAGAGCGCCTTTCAAAGCTAATGGTAGACTTTGCAATCTCCCAGCAGCTTCAAAAGGATCAATTTCAAGAACATGAAAAAAAAATCGACCAGTCTCAACATCTGTCCCAGGCCTTCCATCAGTCCCAGGCAAAAGTAGCTTTGTTGGAACAAAAAGTAAATCTGTTGGAAGAAGATTTGAGCCAGTCACAGGCAACGGTAGCTTTGTTGGAACAAAAAGTAAATCTGTTGGAAGAAGATTTGAGCCAGTCGCAGGCAACGGTGGCTTTGTTGGAACAAAAAGTAAATCTGTTGGAAGAAAACTTGAGCAAGTCAGAGGCAAAGGTAGCTTTATTGGAAGAAAACTTAAGCAAGTCAGAGGCAAAGGTAGCTTTATTGGAAAAAGATTTGAGTCAGTCGCAGGCAAAGGTAGCTTTTCTGGAACAAATACTCGACAAGTCTCAAGCTACTATTTGCTTGCTTGAAGAGAAGTTGAAGATTTCACAGTCAGAGGTCTTGAAATTGGAAGGGAATGTCTTGAATCTAACCAACACAATGTTGGGTCAAGACTATCTCATCAAAAACTTATCCACACGGCTGATCAAGACTGAAATCTTAGTAAAGACGAAAAGCGAGCTCCTTGAAGAGGAGCTTGACACAGCAGGTATTTTATGTTGTTAAGCTAGGGTTAGACTACTTTTTTAATCCGCACTTCATATAAGCAACCCTAAAAACAATGCTGTTTCACAAAGCAAAGTCTGCAGGTAGATTTTATTTACTTTATGGCTTGTTTTTCATTGTTTTGCTCACGTAATCATCTTTAGGGAACCTCGCTCGTGAGTTGGACAATGCCGAGGACGTAATCCGACACCTTGAAGGGGTGGTCCATTACCAGACAGTTCACGCTGATGAAAAGAGTGCAGAGATGCACGTCAAGGAGGTGGTGCACGACGGCGTCAGAGGAGAGCTCACAGCCTCTCTGAACCGCTCCTCGCACTATAACACAAAGTACCATTTGGCAATGGTTTCCCAGTGCATCATGGTCCACAAGTTGACGGCAGTTTCGCAGTCTCTTTTGTGCACCATGCAAGTTGTTCAACGTGCTCTGAATTCAGGGATGGGACTCTCCAGCGGTGAAAGCTTGTGGTGCGACTTGCACCAACAATGGTCGTTTGTTCAATCCATGCTAGTTTCTTTTCAATAGATAATAAATAAAATCCAAATTTTAATGAGAGAATAATAATATTAGAGAATGTGTGTTGTGTTTAAATGTTCTAGAAATGTAGTCAGTCAACCCGTTCGCACAGCAGAACACCAATGCAAATGTCTTCCAGCGTCAAACAAACGGCCAAGCTGCTGGATTCAATTTCAGTTTCGGGCTTCCGTCTCTTCCTGATCAACATCAACAACAACTTGGAGGATTGTCGACGCCGTTTCCTCACCAACTACCGCAGAGCCAGCAACAAAATGGTACTACAGTGCGGCTATCGTGGCAAGCTCAGACCTCTGGTTGCGCAGTAGATCACTCACAGTTGGGCAATAACTCTCGAATGACACAAAACACAACAACGGAGGAAGACGCTATGGATATAGACGACGAATGCTTCATACTCTCTTTGAATACTGAAATTAGTCACTTGCGGTCGTCTTCGTCGTCGTCACTGCAAACAGCACCTCCAGCAACACCGCTTCTGTACTATCATCTGCCCGCTGTTCCTGTCATTCATCCACACCCGCCAATAATTCTGAATTTTCGTGCGCATACATGCAAAGCGAATTGGGGAATGTATGATCTGCAGGACTTCTTCATAACCAACTGGCTATTCAGCATCTCGCCACTTTGCGGCTATATCAAAGAGCTTGACCCCTTTTGAAGCGCATCGCTCCTGAATCATTCAACCAGTTAGAAAGGCTGGGCGACCGGATAGGCGTGCAGCAGAATGTGGTCCATTCCGAAAAGAATTCTTGAAACTTTTGGAACGGCAACGATGGGTAGCCTATGTGACAGGATTCCAAGAATTCCAAGAAATGGGAAAATTCTTCTGCTCTAAAAGGATGACCAGTGCCATCAATGAAGAACTGGTTGGCTGCGTTGGCGAATCTTTAGAAGCAGATGAAGAAGTGCTGGAATGATAATGGGACAGATTCGGGGTTTGCTGCGACAAAAACGGCTCTGATCTGATTCTGTGGGGGCAGAGCGTTCAGGGAGCCGTTCAGAGATGGGATGAATGTGTTTTGAGCCAAAGGCGAGAAAAATTCGAGCTGGATTGGTCTATTTTTCACGATCGACAAGAAGGCTGGTGTGTTGCCGGTTGCCTGTATTAGCGAAAGCGGCAACAAGGGACCTTGCAGCGACTCTCCAAAGATTTGTGGGAGCAGCTTCCCTGTCTTGTTCAGAAAACTCCAGTTTGCTGCAGTCTCCGAACAGAGAACTGTGAAAAATTGCGAGTCTGCCGCTGAAGGAGCTAGGAGAACGCTTGTCGGGGTTCTGTCGATGCCGAAAGGCTGAGACAGAAAGTTTGTGATCCAGTTTGCGAAAGACAGTAAAGAGCTCCCTACGGTAGCGTCAGAGTGGGCTCTGGGAAGAACTGACGGCAGCGGGCATTTGTAGGTTGATTGAACTGCTGATTGCTTTGTCAGCGCCGCGTAACAAGCCGCCAATCTTTCGTCTTTAGACACAGGAGTTTCGACGCGCAGTAGCGGGGGCGAGTTTTGGAAGGCGGAAGGGCTGCGGCCGACAATATTTGCGGGCAGCAGTGGAGACAGAATTGGTTTCCCCCCAAGTCTCTGAGCGATGTTCAAGGGCGCCTCGACGCGGTTCGGGATTTGGGGTCTCTGGCCGCGGTTGGGAATTTCTGTCCATGCGGATTGACGACTCTGGGAGGTTTGTTTGTGGTTGGACAAGAGGTGCGGTTTTTTGGGCTGCCTCGCTTGGGAAGGCGCGTAGCTGCTACCGCTGCTGCTACTACTGGCTGTGGAGCGGACAGATAAGGAGTCGGTGGCGGCTGAGTTGCCGCTACCTGCAAGTCTATTTTGGGCAGGGGTTGAGC
>JAIVFH010000405.1:0-21923 GCA_025765595.1 Obelidium mucronatum
CGAGAAACCATGAGGGTGAGTTGCTCGTTCCAGTCCATATGAAAAGAGTTGTTTGATTTTTTGGAAGAAGTTTTTTGATAAGTGATTGCTCAGCATTTGTTAAGTTTGTAAATGAGTTAGGTCTGTAAATGAGTTTTCAGAGGCTTTTCAGTGTCACGTGCCCGTCGGCATGACTTACAAGACATGCGGGTGCTTCACGACAAATTTACAAGACAATTTAGAGACACCGAAACACAATTTTGAGACACCGAAACACAATTCTGAGCCACCCAAAGTCGAATCTGAGCCACCCAGTTTGCAAATTTGTGCAAAACATGCGATTCCATTCAATTCAGCCAGCGAATCACCCAAACTCATCAAAATACTGAAGGTGCGCTATTCAGCCAATGTTTTTGCAACTGACATTATATTTTTTTATTTTTTTTTCACTCGATTCTGAAGAAAAACACCACACAGTTGTGAACACCAGAATGGTGGAGGGGAATCTTTTCGGCTACAACAAATGGGTAAGGAATTGCACTTTCATTTTAATGGAAGACACTCATTGATAATTCATTTCGAATGCCATGCAAATTTTCATGGGCTTGTTGAAACAAGGGTATAAAACTTGAAAAAAAAAAAAACGAACATGCTCAAGTTCAGAAATGGCTGGCCAAAATCTTGGTGCTACCCACTGGACTGTCGACGACTCCAAGCGCTTGCTACCAATTGTCAAGAAGAACCCTGGCATCAAAGGAGCAGGAGTTAAAGCCATGGACGGCTGGTTTGGGAAGTTCAGTGCCTCTTGCTTGAACTCCAAGTTGAAAGTCTGTCGAACTGCTCTTCAAAAGAATGCTGGTAAGTTCTTTATTGTTGTGTGAGTTAGGAGTTAGTTTTCTTCCTGACATCTGTTATATTTTAAGATTGGGAGCCAGGGACCGAGAAGCCACCACCTGACATTGCTGGACACCTGAGACAACAAGATGACGAATCTAATGACGACGACTATGAAGATGACTCAGATGTGGAAAACTTTGGGTCTTCTCTGCTTCAGGAAGTTTACGGTGCTGCCGCCAAGCCCCCACCTGCAAAGAAGCGTCGTCAGACTGCCCCAACGGTTCCAATCCCAGCCAGTCCAAACTTTTCTGGCGTCGATCCATTTCTGATTCAACGCGTCATGGGTGGCAAGAACTGGAAGAAATACTGTGCTCAAGAAATCCATGAGTACAATGCAAAGATGGGATACGGACCTGCTCTGCCTACTGTGACGGCACCACCTCCTGCAACTCAAGTGCAATCATTGGTCTATTCGAAAGCAGGAGTCAAAGCAGCAAAGAACTTTCACTCCAACCTTCGTCTTCATGAGGTCGTTCGGTTCTATGATGCTGGATCAAAGCTGTGGAAGGTGATCGTGTTTTTTGCGACTGATTCACGATACTACTTTCGTAATTTCAGTCTCACCTGATGGCAGAAAGCTGCTGTACAACATCACCGTCCAAAATTCAGAGTCTTCTTTCTACGTTGACCCACGTGACAAGGGTGCTCAATTGGCTTCAACTCAAGCCATCATCGGGTATTTCGGAAATGATCCTGGAGCTGAAGAGTTTGTCTACGAAGTGAATCTGCCTGAAGCAGTTGACTCGAATGAGCTGGAATCTCGTTTTATTCACACCCTTGTGAAGACGCGGGATGTTCGCAATGGTCATGAAGTAATGGTGAAGGAGAATGTAGCAGTTGCTCAAACCTACTTGGTATCGGGACAGAAGTCGGAGCAGCGTCGTAGTACCCAGTCTTGATTTTAATTTTAATAAACGTTCATTGCTCTTTTCTTTATTTTAATGAGATTCGCGTGATCTCCTGAAATGAGGTTTGTCGCATCAGGTGCCGTCAAGAATAGGTCAAGAATTGGATAAAAATGACAAAAATTGAATACCACTTGCTCCAACAATGTTGAGGAATGGCAATCTTCACAGATTGATTCAATAGCCTGATACTCAGATTGAAGCTTCTGAAATGAGGTTCGTCGCATCAGGTGCCTTCAAGAATAGGTCAAGAATTGCCAGATAATGACAAAAATTGTATACCACTTGCCTCAACAACCTTGAGGAATGGCAATCTTCACAGATTGATTCAATAGCCTGATACTCACATTGAAGCTTCTGAAATGAGGTTTGTCGCATCAGGTGCCTTCAAGAATAGGCCAAGAATTGCCAGATAATGACAAAAATTGAATACCACTTGCCTCAACAACCTTGAGGAATGGCAATCTTCACAGATTGATTCAATAGCCTGATACTCAGATTGATGCTTCTGAAATGAGGTTCATCGCATCAGGTGCCTTCAAGAATAGGTCAAGAATTGCCAGAAAATTACAAAAAATTGAATACCACTTGCTCCAACAACCTTGAGGAATGGCAATCTTCACAGATTGATTAAATAGCCTGATACTCAGATTGAAGCTTCTGAAATGAGGTTTGTCGCATCAGGTGCCGTCAAGAATAGGTCAAGAATTGGATAAAAATGACAAAAATTGAACACCACTTGCTCCAACAATGTTGAGGAATGGCAATCTTCACAGATTGATTCAATAGCCTGATACTCAGATTGAAGCTTCTGAAATGAGGTTCGTCGCATCAGGTGCCTTCAAGAATAGGTCAAGAATTGCCAGAAAATTACAAAAAATTGAATACCACTTGCTCCAACAACCTTGAGGAATGGCAATCTTCACAGATTGATTCAATAGCCTGATAGTCAGATTGAAGCTTCTGAAATGAGGTTTGTCGCATCAGGTGCCGTCAAGAATAGGTCAAGATTTGGATAAAAATGACTAATATTGAATACCACTTGCTCCAACAATGTTGAGGAATGGCAATCTTCACAGATTGATTCAATAGCCTGATACTCAGATTGAAGCTTCTGAAATGAGGTTCGTCGCATCAGGTGCCGTCAAGAATAGGTCAAGATTTGGATAAAAATGACTAATATTGAATACCACTTGCTCCAACAATGTTGAGGAATGGCAATCTTCACAGATTGATTCAATAGCCTGATACTCAGATTGAAGCTTCTGAAATGAGGTTCGTCGCATCAGGTGCCTTCAAGAATAGGTCAAGAATTGCCAGAAAATGACAAAAATTGAATACCACTTGTTCCAACAACCTTGAGGAATGGCAATCTTCACAGATTGATTCAATAGCCTGATACTCACATTGAAGCTTCTGAAATGAGGTTTGTCGCATCAGGTGCCTTCAAGAATAGGTCAAGAATTGCCAGAAAATTACAAAAAATTGAATACCACTTGCTCCAACAACCTTGAGGAATGGCAATCTTCACAGATTGATTCAATAGCCTGATAGTCAGATTGAAGCTTCTGAAATGAGGTTCGTCGCATCAGGTGCCTTCAAGAATAGGTCAAGAATTGCCAGAAAATGACAAAAATTGAATACCACTTGTTCCAACAACCTTGAGGAATGGCAATCTTCACAGATTGATTCAATAGCCTGATACTCACATTGAAGCTTCTGAAATGAGGTTTGTCGCATCAGGTGCCTTCAAGAATAGGTCAAGAATTGCCAGAAAATTACAAAAAATTGAATACCACTTGCCTCAACAACCTTGAGGAATGGCAATCTTCACAGATTGATTCAATAGCCTGATAGTCAGATTGAAGCTTCTGAAATGAGGTTCGTCGCATCAGGTGCCGTCAAGAATAGGTCAAGAATTGGATAAAAATGACAAAAATTGAATTCCACTTGCTCCAATAACCTTGAGGAATGGCAATCTTCACAGATTGATTCAATAGCCTGATACTCACATTGAAGCTTCTGAAATGAGGTTCGTCGCATCAGGTGCCTTCAAGAATAGGTCAAGAATTGCCAGAAAATTACAAAAAATTGAATACCACTTGCTCCAACAACCTTGAGGAATGGCAATCTTCACAGATTGATTCAATAGCCTGATAGTCAGATTGAAGCTTCTGAAATGAGGTTCGTCGCATCAGGTGCCGTCAAGAATAGGTCAAGATTTGGATAAAAATGACAAATATTGAATACCACTTGCTCCAACAACCTTGAGGAATGGCAATCTTCACAGATTGATTCAATAGCCTGATACTCAGATTGAAGCTTCTGAAATGAGGTTCGTCGCATCAGGTGCCTTCAAGAATAGGTCAAGAATTGCCAGAAAATGACAAAAATTGAATACCACTTGTTCCAACAACCTTGAGGAATAGCAATCTTCACAGATTGATTCAATAGCCTGATACTCACATTGAAGCTTCTGAAATGAGGTTTGTCGCATCAGGTGCCTTCAAGAATAGGTCAAGAATTGCCAGAAAATTACAAAAAATTGAATACCACTTGCTCCAACAACCTTGAGGAATGGCAATCTTCACAGATTGATTCAATAGCCTGATAGTCAGATTGAAGCTTCTGAAATGAGGTTCGTCGCATCAGGTGCCGTCAAGAATAGGTCAAGAATTGCCAGATAATGACAAAAATTGTATACCACTTGCCTCAACAACCTTGAGGAATGGCAATCTTCACAGATTGATTCAATAGCCTGATACTCACATTGAAGCTTCTGAAATGAGGTTTGTCGCATCAGGTGCCTTCAAGAATAGGCCAAGAATTGCCAGATAATGACAAAAATTGAATACCACTTGCCTCAACAACCTTGAGGAATGGCAATCTTCACAGATTGATTCAATAGCCTGATAGTCAGATTGAAGCTTCTGAAATGAGGTTCGTCGCATCAGGTGCCGTCAAGAATAGGTCAAGAATTGCCAGAAAATGACAAAAATTGAATACCACTTGTTCCAACAACCTTGAGGAATGGCAATCTTCACAGATTGATTCAATAGCCTGATACTCACATTGAAGCTTCTGAAATGAGGTTTGTCGCATCAGGTGCCTTCAAGAATAGGTCAAGAATTGCCAGAAAATTACAAAAAATTGAATACCACTTGCCTCAACAACCTTGAGGAATGGCAATCTTCACAGATTGATTCAATAGCCTGATACTCACATTGAAGCTTCTGAAATGAGGTTCGTCGCATCAGGTGCCTTCAAGAATAGGTCAAGAATTGCCAGATAATGACAAAAATTTGAATACCACTTGCTCCAACAACCTTGAGGAATGGCAATCTTCACAGATTGATTCAATAGCCTGATAGTCAGTTTTGGTTTGGAAAACATGCAGGAAAGATGTGTTTGGTGCAGCAATCAAGGCGCTGGCTTTGAGAGCGTTATGCCCCGGGTTGGAATCACGGAAACTCCTTTTATTCAAACAATAAAGATTCGAGTTGAATTATTCAATCCGTACAACTTATAGTTTATTTCTAATCTCTGTTAAGTAGTGCAAGTGATATTGTATCTTTATGCGTAATACTCAACATTCCCCCGCAATATTACTTGGCTGCGTTTCGGGGTGTGGTGGAAGATTTGACTTCTTGCAACATAGCCAAACTTCGTAACCCAAGATTGAATGTCGCCTCTCGATGTTCAGTAGGCCCAACTGCTTTCGTTAAGAAATCAGCCCACATTTGTTCGGTCGGAGTGTCCTCAAGGACCACTGTGCCGTTGTTAATGTGGTAGTTTAAGTTCTTATCTTTCACGTCCATATGTTTAATACGTTGATGTTGACCTTCCTCATTTGCGATGAGAATACTTGACGTGTTATCTTGTTTAATAACAATATGATCTTGACCAGAGATACCCGAAGATTTCATAAGCTGCAATAGCCAGATAATCTCGCGTATGGCTTCAGAGAGCGCAATGAGGTCTGCTTCAGTGGATGTCAATTTCCTTGACTGCCACATGATTGCAGCGCCAGCGAAGAGAATAACAATGCCTGTTCTAGAAGCGCGTCCTTTAGCTTCAGCGAAGCTTGCATCTGCGTAGCAGATTGGCCGTAGTGTAGGATCATTTAGGAAATACTTTCCCCCGTCAACGCGTAAGATTTCATTACCTGGTTTCTGGTAACAAATTCCCAAATCGCGTGTACCGTTGAGATATAGAAGAACGCGTTTGAGCGCTTTCATGTCCCCGTTGGTAGGTTGAGTCTGGTATTGTGAAAGAATGCCAATACTACAAGAAAGATCGGGACGAGTCTTCCCTGCTAAGTATAGTAAGCACATGACCACAGATCAATATGCTGCGGACTCAGCAACATTAAGAAAACCTAACGTATTTTCATGTTTCCAGTTCCTGGTCATCGGATTTGGTGCCGTGTCAGTAGAATTTTCTAGTCCCGCAAACGTTAAAATTTGCTTCGTGTAAATTGGTTGACCAATCCACGTAGAATCTTCAAATTGAACAATCTCCACTTTGACAAACCATTCAGCAGGTCCCTGCTTACCTTTACCAAAGCGTTGGTTCAGCTTCATTAATTGAAATTCAGCTTCAACTTTATCTTCAGTAATGTAAAGCAGGTCGTCAACATGACTAGCCATTTGTAAAGTGTTCTCCGGGCCGTTTGGCTCCTTAGGAGGTAGAGTTTTGATTAGATGACAAATGTCAGCAGGATCAGACTCAAACCCAAGAGATTTGTGAAAATTGATGAGAGTTTCAAACCAAATACGCGAGGCTTGGTGAATCCCGTAAAGAGACTTGTCAAGCCTACAGACAATTACTTGCCCATGTATATTGACTTTTCTAAACCCATGCGGCATTTCTAGATATAGTTGCGTATCTGTTTCACCATGTACAAATGCGTTTGGGACTTCCACTTCGAAAACAAATTTACCTGTGAGCGCTGCGAAAGCAATAAGAAACCGAATAGTCTCTGTTCGCGCAACAGGTGAATAAGTTTTGAAATAATCAAGATTCTTGACTTGGGAAAATCCGCGTGCAACCCAGCGGGCTTTAAAAGGTTCCAAAATTCCCTTGGCAGAAATTTTGAAAGCAAAAACCCACTTGCCTGACATAAGGCGAGCGCCTTCCGGTAAGACAGTTTCTGTCCAAGTCTCATTATTCATGAGTTCGTTGTATTCACCTATCATGGCAGCTAACCAATAGGCAGCAAAGACTGGGTCTGCCATGGCCTCCTTGACAGTGTTTGGGATCTGAGGCAAGTTCTCTTTTCTCCAAATCTGTGTAGGCACCGGGACTCGGGGCCGGAGTTACCCAAGTAAACTTGGCAAGGTGATCACGTAAGAAAAACGAAAGGGGTGAACTAGAGTCTAGCAGTGACAAGTTTTACTGCTTTTGCAATATCAAAGTCATTAGCTTCCCAATCCGGCAAGGATTCTTCATCTGAATCCGAACCCTTGGAATCCAATTTTTCCGAGAAATCGTCATCACGCTGGTAGTGATGTAGATTGTGGTTCAGGTTCAAGACTCGAATTAGACATTCCTGAAGTGTCTAACAAATCAAGCGGATAGCTGGCCTCAGCTAACTCAAGAGTGGAATCTTGAGGATTCATACCAAGGTGAATGGCATCATGAACAATAATGTGACGTAACTGGTCAACTTTACCTGTCCGATAGTTTTCTACTAAGTAAACTTGACTGTCAATTCCTTTGTAACCAAGAAATACACCAAGTTCAGACTTTTCAATAACATTTCTCCTTGAGCGTTGTTCATCAAAGATGAGAATGCTTGCAAGGGAACCAAAAACGCGGGCGTTCTTAGTGTCAGCGTGTCTTTTAAAGAGCGCAAAGAATGGTGTTCCTTTCAGGTAAGGATGAAACAACATGTTCTTCAAAAACGCTGCATAAAACAGCGCGTACGTATAGTAATACTCACGCGGCAGTTTACTTTGTGAGAGTAAGCACTCAGTCATACCTTTTAAAGTACGAACTGTACGTTCTACAAGACCGTTGAATTCTTTAACATAAGGAGGAGATGCAGTCAACTCAATTTTATTGATGCGTTTAGAGCAAAAATCAATAAACCATTGGGTTGTCATCAGTTCTGCAGTGTCAGAACGTATTTCCCCCACAATTACACTGTGGTCGCGTTCAAATTTGCCAATGTGTTGGCGCATTGTAGAACACGCGTCGCTTTTAGATTCCAAAAGATAAATGGAAATCCATCGCGTGAATTCATCGACAATACATAACCAATAGGAATCATCATCCGGAGATGAATCATCCAGATGGATAATGTCTGCATGAAGTCTACCACCAGTGTGTGTTGCAGGATTGTTTGTAGAATAAATTTCTGTGCGTGTCATTTTATGCTTAGCACAAATCAGACAATTCTCAAAAGTTGGTTTCGAAAACATATATTGAAGAGAATCATCAACAACATAAATTTTTGATTTATTCACGTTATTCAAAGTAAAAAGAATAGAAGAGATGTTCGCATGACCAAACTTCCGATGCAAATCTTGAAGTTCTACCAAGGTCAAAACGTGCTGTTTACGCGTCAGCAATCTGTTTTGTGAATCACGTTTAGTTTGAGGTACACTAACCGGTTTGACTTTTGTAGACTTTACCTTAGTAGCGTCCAAGCCCTTCTCAACTTCATCAACAGCAACGTCCGGAGCAATTTCTCCCCTGGGGGCAGAATCGTCACCTAAAAGAGAGGTAGGTTCATCAGTAACCGAAAAGTAAACATCTCGCTTGCGTTTACCTTTGTTGGTTTCCATGGCAGTATTGGAAGCGCCTGATGGCCGAAGATAGTAGAGATCCCCGTCGCGATTACCAATTAGAAACCGTTTGCCATTCCGTAAAGTAAGATAAACCTCACCTTTGGCGAAAGATACAGCTCCACCTGTTGACTCAACGAGACAAGAGACAGAACCAAGAGGCTCAGCGAGACCTGGCACGTACAGTGCATCCATGTGATGCTCATAGGCTCCAAAAGACATAACGACAGAACCATACCCCTTGATGGGAACAGTGGAGTTGTCCGCAATGGTGACAGTTCCGCCAGTATTGGTGAGCTGAAGAGTGACAAAGTCATCCTCGTATGGACTCATCCAGCGCGAGGCACCAGAGTCAAGGATACAGCGGCGCTTTTCACGGTAAGTGGATCCAGCGGCGCTATTGTGGTTGTTCAGATAAACCATGTGCCCAGCTGCATTCAAGGTAGGTGGGTCACCCAGAGCCTCATTGAGGAGAGCACGAGCGGCAGCGGCGCGTTCAGTCGCAGAAACAGTTGGTGCGCTGTCCATATCAACATCAGCGTCTTCAGAGAAAGAAGCTTTCTTGGCCGAAGCGGAGCCAGAACCAGACCCAGTCGCAGCCTGCATTGTCTTTTGAACAACAGGACAATCAGCGATCTTGGTGTGGGTTTTAGATTGGCACACGCGACAGATTCCAGCAGGACGCTTGCCAGCCTTGGAAGACCACTTGGAGTCCTTGTTCTGAAGGCGGCACTGGGAATCGTCATGGGAACCCTTTCCATGCTTGGAGCAGATCTTTTCCCCCGTAGCTTTACCAGTCTGTGCGGCTCTGGCCTTGGCTTTTCCCTTGTCAGCGACCTTAGTCAAAGACATGTTCTTAGCCATGACTGCCGAGGCATTTTGCAAAGCCGACACAAAGTTGGCAACGGCCATCCCATAGTGGTTTGGACCTGGAACCAATGGTGCAGCAGCGCCAGCAGGGGCACCTGGAGGTGGTGGACCTAGAACCAAGAGGGGTTCAAAGGAGCGGGTACCTGTAGAAGCAATGTTCTGGAGAAACCCAGCAAACTCCTTTTGAGAAGGAGGAGACAGAGTCATCTTACTGATGCAGTGATCCAATAAAACCCTGTGATGGATTTCATCAGAGTAGATGGCTTGGTGCGACGTTACAAGATCAGAGATCTCCGCAACAAACTCACGCACATCAGCGTTGGAAGCGTCAGAGTGACAAACAGCATTGACCCAGAGGGTTTGCCATTGAGTGCCGGAGGATCCAGCAAGACC
Organism: Obelidium mucronatum; assembly: GCA_025765595.1. Classification (NCBI taxonomy): domain Eukaryota; kingdom Fungi; phylum Chytridiomycota; class Chytridiomycetes; order Chytridiales; family Chytriomycetaceae; genus Obelidium; species Obelidium mucronatum. The sequence goes on from JAIVFH010000405.1 coordinate 9,836, forward strand.
GCCAGTGTTGTACAAAGCGCGGAGCGTAGGTATCTTGACAGATGCGAGTGGATGCTGCTCAACACGAGACATGTCGTAGTTGGAGAAACACTCAGAGAGAATGGCACAAGCCTTGTCGTTCTTCTCAAAACGTTCCTCAAAGCGCTTGCGGGCTTCAACAAAGTCACGCTGGGCAGTGGAGTTGTCACGTGACTGGTCACTATAGACTTTCCAAGCCGCTTCCCAAGCAGTGCAGCACCAGCGCCTTGAGCACCCGCTGGAAGCGGGCCTGGATTTGGAAACACAGCCGCAGGGACTGGTTCAACAGGTGGAAGACCAACGGTGTAACCGTCAGATAAGACAATGGACAAGCCCTTGGAGCGGGCATAAGGAGTCAATTTGTCACGGACAAACTGGTCAAAATCCATGAGCGTAGAGCCCATGAACTTCTTGGGACGGAGAGCGTCAGTAGCAGCGTGCGAACCGGTAGACTAGGCCATTTGGATTGCTTTTGTGTTGATTTGCGGCGAGCTAATGTAAGCTTTATGTGGTTAATTGTTTGTCAGGAGACAAGTTGTTGTCTTTTTCCCTGCCACAGACTCCGCTTTTATAGCGTTTTACTGTTGCTTTAGTCTTTTACATGGTCCCATTGAGACCTGTTGAGGTTGAAAACCTCCTATCCCATTTGCCCATTGAGGCGGTGCATCAACTTGACATGGCTATTTCCAATTGGGGGAAATTAGTGAAGGGGAAATTTATTGCCGTCTGACGGCGTTAATACCCAATGATAAGAGTTACACTTACAAAATGTCTTGTGTTTGGTGCAGCGGTCAAGGCGCTGGCTTGTTATGCCCCGGGTTCGATGGCAATCTTCACAGATTGATTCAATCAAGAATAGGTCAAGAATGGCCAGAAAATGACAAAAATTTGAATACCACTTGCTCCAACAACCTTGAGGAATGGCAATCTTCACAGATTGATTCAATAGCCTGATACTCACATTGAAGCTTCTGAAATGAGGTTCGTCGCATCAGGTGCCTTCAAGAATAGGTCAAGAATTGCCAGAAAATGACAAAAATTTGAATACCACTTGCTCCAACAACCTTGAGGAATGGCAATCTTCACAGATTGATTCAATAGCCTGATACTCAGATTGAAGCTTCTGAAATGAGGTTCGTCGCATCAGGTGCCTTCAAGAATAGGAGGAGATGCAGTCAACTCAATTTTATTAATGCGTTTAGAGCAAAAATCAATAAACCATTGGGTTGTCATCAGTTCTGCAGTGTCAGAACGTATTTCCCCCACAATTACACCGTGGTCGCTTTCAAATTTGCCAATGTGTTGGCACATTGTAGAACACGAGTCGCTTTTAGATTCCAAAAGATAAATGGAAATCCATCGCGTGAATTCATCGACAATACATAACCAATAGGAATCATCATCCGGAGATGAATCATCCAGATGGATAATGTCTGCGTGAAGTCTACCACCAGTGTGTGTTGCAGGATTGTTTGTAGAATAAATTTCTGTGCGTGTCATTTTATGCTTAGCACAAATCAGACAATTCTCAAAAGTTGGTTTCGAAAACATATATTGAAGAGAATCATCAACAACATAAATTTTTGATTTATTCACGTTATTCAAAGTAAAAAGAATAGAGGAGATGTTTGCATGACCAAACTTCCGATGCAAATCTTGAAGTTCTACCAAGGTCAAAACGTGCTGTTTACGCGTCAGCAATCTGTTTTGTGAATCACGTTTAGTTTGAGGTACACTAACCGGTTTGACTTTTGTAGACTTTACCTTAGTAGCGTCCAAGCCCTTCTCAACTTCATCAACAGCAACGTCCGGAGCAATTTCTCCCCTGGGGGCAGAATCTTCACCTAAAAGAGAGGTAGGTTCATCAGTAACCGAAAAGTAAACATCTCGCTTGCGTTTACCTTTGTTGGTTTCCATGGCAGTATTGGAAGCGCCTGATGGCCGAAGATAGTAGAGATCCCCGTCGCGATTACCAATTAGAAACCGTTTGCCATTCCGTAAAGTAAGATAAACCTCACCTTTGGCGAAAGATACAGCTCCACCTGTTGACTCAACGAGACAAGAGACAGAACCAAGAGGCTCAGCGAGACCTGGCACGTACAGTGCATCCATGTGATGCTCATAGGCTCCAAAAGACATAACGACAGAACCATACCCCTTGATGGGAACAGTGGAGTTGTCCGCAATGGTGACAGTTCCGCCAGTATTGGTGAGCTGAAGAGTGACAAAGTCATCCTCGTATGGACTCATCCAGCGCGAGGCACCAGAGTCAAGGATACAGCGGCGCTTTTCACGGTAAGTGGATCCAGCGGCGCTATTGTGGTTGTTCAGATAAACCATGTGCCCAGCTGCATTCAGGGTAGGTGGGTCACCCAGAGCCTCATTGAGGAGAGCACGAGCGGCAGCGGCGCGTTCAGTCGCAGAAACAGTTGGTGCGCTGTCCATATCAACATCAGCGTCTTCAGAGAAAGAAGCTTTCTTGGCCGAAGCGGAGCCAGAACCAGACCCAGTCGCAGCCTGCATTGTCTTTTGAACAACAGGACAATCAGCGATCTTGGTGTGGGTTTTAGATTGGCACACGCGACAGATTCCAGCAGGACGCTTGCCAGCCTTGGAAGACCACTTGGAGTCCTTGTTCTGAAGGCGGCACTGGGAATCGTCATGGGAACCCTTTCCATGCTTGGAGCAGATCTTTTCCCCCGTAGCTTTACCAGTCTGTGCGGCTCTGGCCTTGGCTTTTCCCTTGTCAGCGACCTTAGTCAAAGACATGTTCTTAGCCATGACTGCCGAGGCATTTTGCAAAGCCGACACAAAGTTGGCAACGGCCATCCCATAGTGGTTTGGACCTGGAACCAATGGTGCAGCAGCGCCAGCAGGGGCACCTGGAGGTGGTGGACCTAGAACCAAGAGGGGTTCAAAGGAGCGGGTACCTGTAGAAGCAATGTTCTGGAGAAACCCAGCAAACTCCTTTTGAGAAGGAGGAGACAGAGTCATCTTACTGATGCAGTGATCCAATAAAACCCTGTGATGGATTTCATCAGAGTAGATGGCTTGGTGCGACGTTACAAGATCAGAGATCTCCGCAACAAACTCACGCACATCAGCGTTGGAAGCGTCAGAGTGACAAACAGCATTGACCCAGAGGGTTTGCCATTGAGTGCCGGAGGATCCAGCAAGACCGCCAGTGTTGTACAAAGCGCGGAGCGTAGGTATCTTGACAGATGCGAGTGGATGCTGCTCAACACGAGACATGTCGTAGTTGGAGAAACACTCAGAGAGAATGGCACAAGCCTTGTCGTTCTTCTCAAAACGTTCCTCAAAGCGCTTGCGGGCTTCAACGAAGTCACGCTGGGCAGTGGAGTTGTCACGTGACTGGTCACTATAGACTTTCCAAGCCGCTTCCCAAGCAGTGCAGCACCAGCGCCTTGAGCACCCGCTGGAAGCGGGCCTGGATTTGGAAACACAGCCGCAGGGACTGGTTCAACAGGTGGAAGACCAACGGTGTAACCGTCAGATAAGACAATGGACAAGCCCTTGGAGCGGGCATAAGGAGTCAATTTGTCACGGACAAACTGGTCAAAATCCATGAGCGTAGAGCCCATGAACTTCTTGGGACGGAGAGCGTCAGTAGCAGCGTGCGAACCGGTAGACTAGGCCATTTGGATTGCTTTTGTGTTGATTTGCGGCGAGCTAATGTAAGCTTTATGTGGTTAATTGTTTGTCAGGAGACAAGTTGTTGTCTTTTTCCCTGCCACAGACTCTGCTTTTATAGCGTTTTACTGTTGCTTTAGTCTTTTACATGGTCCCATTGAGACCTGTTGAGGTTGAAAACCTCCTATCCCATTTGCCCATTGAGGCGGTGCATCAACTTGACATGGCTATTTCCAATTGGGGGAAATTAGTGAAGGGGAAATTTATTGCCGTCTGACGGCGTTAATACCCAATGATAAGAGTTACACTTACAAAATGTCTTGTGTTTGGTGCAGCGGTCAAGGCGCTGGCTTGTTATGCCCCGGGTTCGATGGCAATCTTCACAGATTGATTCAATCAAGAATAGGTCAAGAATGGCCAGAAAATGACAAAAATTTGAATACCACTTGCTCCAACAACCTTGAGGAATGGCAATCTTCACAGATTGATTCAATAGCCTGATACTCACATTGAAGCTTCTGAAATGAGGTTCGTCGCATCAGGTGCCTTCAAGAATAGGTCAAGAATTGCCAGAAAATGACAAAAATTTGAATACCACTTGCTCCAACAACCTTGAGGAATGGCAATCTTCACAGATTGATTCAATAGCCTGATACTCAGATTGAAGCTTCTGAAATGAGGTTCGTCGCATCAGGTGCCTTCAAGAATAGGAGGAGATGCAGTCAACTCAATTTTATTAATGCGTTTAGAGCAAAAATCAATAAACCATTGGGTTGTCATCAGTTCTGCAGTGTCAGAACGTATTTCCCCCACAATTACACCGTGGTCGCTTTCAAATTTGCCAATGTGTTGGCACATTGTAGAACACGAGTCGCTTTTAGATTCCAAAAGATAAATGGAAATCCATCGCGTGAATTCATCGACAATACATAACCAATAGGAATCATCATCCGGAGATGAATCATCCAGATGGATAATGTCTGCGTGAAGTCTACCACCAGTGTGTGTTGCAGGATTGTTTGTAGAATAAATTTCTGTGCGTGTCATTTTATGCTTAGCACAAATCAGACAATTCTCAAAAGTTGGTTTCGAAAACATATATTGAAGAGAATCATCAACAACATAAATTTTTGATTTATTCACGTTATTCAAAGTAAAAAGAATAGAGGAGATGTTTGCATGACCAAACTTCCGATGCAAATCTTGAAGTTCTACCAAGGTCAAAACGTGCTGTTTACGCGTCAGCAATCTGTTTTGTGAATCACGTTTAGTTTGAGGTACACTAACCGGTTTGACTTTTGTAGACTTTACCTTAGTAGCGTCCAAGCCCTTCTCAACTTCATCAACAGCAACGTCCGGAGCAATTTCTCCCCTGGGGGCAGAATCTTCACCTAAAAGAGAGGTAGGTTCATCAGTAACCGAAAAGTAAACATCTCGCTTGCGTTTACCTTTGTTGGTTTCCATGGCAGTATTGGAAGCGCCTGATGGCCGAAGATAGTAGAGATCCCCGTCGCGATTACCAATTAGAAACCGTTTGCCATTCCGTAAAGTAAGATAAACCTCACCTTTGGCGAAAGATACAGCTCCACCTGTTGACTCAACGAGACAAGAGACAGAACCAAGAGGCTCAGCGAGACCTGGCACGTACAGTGCATCCATGTGATGCTCATAGGCTCCAAAAGACATAACGACAGAACCATACCCCTTGATGGGAACAGTGGAGTTGTCCGCAATGGTGACAGTTCCGCCAGTATTGGTGAGCTGAAGAGTGACAAAGTCATCCTCGTATGGACTCATCCAGCGCGAGGCACCAGAGTCAAGGATACAGCGGCGCTTTTCACGGTAAGTGGATCCAGCGGCGCTATTGTGGTTGTTCAGATAAACCATGTGCCCAGCTGCATTCAGGGTAGGTGGGTCACCCAGAGCCTCATTGAGGAGAGCACGAGCGGCAGCGGCGCGTTCAGTCGCAGAAACAGTTGGTGCGCTGTCCATATCAACATCAGCGTCTTCAGAGAAAGAAGCTTTCTTGGCCGAAGCGGAGCCAGAACCAGACCCAGTCGCAGCCTGCATTGTCTTTTGAACAACAGGACAATCAGCGATCTTGGTGTGGGTTTTAGATTGGCACACGCGACAGATTCCAGCAGGACGCTTGCCAGCCTTGGAAGACCACTTGGAGTCCTTGTTCTGAAGGCGGCACTGGGAATCGTCATGGGAACCCTTTCCATGCTTGGAGCAGATCTTTTCCCCCGTAGCTTTACCAGTCTGTGCGGCTCTGGCCTTGGCTTTTCCCTTGTCAGCGACCTTAGTCAAAGACATGTTCTTAGCCATGACTGCCGAGGCATTTTGCAAAGCCGACACAAAGTTGGCAACGGCCATCCCATAGTGGTTTGGACCTGGAACCAATGGTGCAGCAGCGCCAGCAGGGGCACCTGGAGGTGGTGGACCTAGAACCAAGAGGGGTTCAAAGGAGCGGGTACCTGTAGAAGCAATGTTCTGGAGAAACCCAGCAAACTCCTTTTGAGAAGGAGGAGACAGAGTCATCTTACTGATGCAGTGATCCAATAAAACCCTGTGATGGATTTCATCAGAGTAGATGGCTTGGTGCGACGTTACAAGATCAGAGATCTCCGCAACAAACTCACGCACATCAGCGTTGGAAGCGTCAGAGTGACAAACAGCATTGACCCAGAGGGTTTGCCATTGAGTGCCGGAGGATCCAGCAAGACCGCCAGTGTTGTACAAAGCGCGGAGCGTAGGTATCTTGACAGATGCGAGTGGATGCTGCTCAACACGAGACATGTCGTAGTTGGAGAAACACTCAGAGAGAATGGCACAAGCCTTGTCGTTCTTCTCAAAACGTTCCTCAAAGCGCTTGCGGGCTTCAACGAAGTCACGCTGGGCAGTGGAGTTGTCACGTGACTGGTCACTATAGACTTTCCAAGCCGCTTCCCAAGCAGTGCAGCACCAGCGCCTTGAGCACCCGCTGGAAGCGGGCCTGGATTTGGAAACACAGCCGCAGGGACTGGTTCAACAGGTGGAAGACCAACGGTGTAACCGTCAGATAAGACAATGGACAAGCCCTTGGAGCGGGCATAAGGAGTCAATTTGTCACGGACAAACTGGTCAAAATCCATGAGCGTAGAGCCCATGAACTTCTTGGGACGGAGAGCGTCAGTAGCAGCGTGCGAACCGGTAGACTAGGCCATTTGGATTGCTTTTGTGTTGATTTGCGGCGAGCTAATGTAAGCTTTATGTGGTTAATTGTTTGTCAGGAGACAAGTTGTTGTCTTTTTCCCTGCCACAGACTCCGCTTTTATAGCGTTTTACTGTTGCTTTAGTCTTTTACATGGTCCCATTGAGACCTGTTGAGGTTGAAAACCTCCTATCCCATTTGCCCATTGAGGCGGTGCATCAACTTGACATGGCTATTTCCAATTGGGGGAAATTAGTGAAGGGGAAATTTATTGCCGTCTGACGGCGTTAATACCCAATGATAAGAGTTACACTTACAAAATGTCTTGTGTTTGGTGCAGCGGTCAAGGCGCTGGCTTGTTATGCCCCGGGTTCGATGGCAATCTTCACAGATTGATTCAATCAAGAATAGGTCAAGAATGGCCAGAAAATGACAAAAATTTGAATACCACTTGCTCCAACAACCTTGAGGAATGGCAATCTTCACAGATTGATTCAATAGCCTGATACTCACATTGAAGCTTCTGAAATGAGTTTCATCGCATCAGGTGCCTTCAAGAATAGGTCAAGAATTGCCAGAAAATGACAAAAATTGAATATCACTTGCTCCAACAATGTTGAGGAATGGCAATCTTCACCGATTGATTCAATAGCCTGATAGTCAGATTGAAGCTTCTGAAATGAGGTTCATCGCATCAGGTGCCTTCAAGAATAGGTCAAGAATTGCCAGAAAATGACAAAAAATTGAATACCACTTGCTCCAACAACCTTGAGGAATGGCAATCTTCACAGATTGATTCAATAGCCTGATACTCCGATTGAAGCTTCTGAAATGAGGTTCGTCGCATCAGGTGCCTTCAAGAATAGGTCAAGAATTGCCAGAAAATGACAAAAATTGAATATCACTTGCTCCAACAATGTTGAGGAATGGCAATCTTCACCGATTGATTCAATAGCCTGATAGTCAGATTGAAGCTTCTGAAATGAGGTTCATCGCATCAGGTGCCTTCAAGAATAGGTCAAGAATTGCCAGAAAATTACAAAAAATTGAATACCACTTGCTCCAACAACCTTGAGGAATGGCAATCTTCACAGATTGATTCAATAGCCTGATACTCCGATTGAAGCTTCTGAAATGAGGTTCGTCGCATCAGGTGCCTTCAAGAATAGGTCAAGAATTGCCAGAAAATGACAAAAATTGAATTCCACTTGCTCCAATAACCTTGAGGAATGGCAATCTTCACAGATTGATTCAATAGCCTGATACTCACATTGAAGCTTCTGAAATGAGGTTCGTCGCATCAGGTGCCTTCAAGAATAGGTCAAGAATTGCCAGAAAATGACAAAAATTTGAATACCACTTGCTCCAACAACCTTGAGGAATGGCAATCTTCACAGATTGATTCAATAGCCTGATACTCACATTGAAGCTTCTGAAATGAGGTTCGTCGCATCAGGTGCCTTCAAGAATAGGTCAAGAATTGCCAGAAAATTACAAAAAATTGAATACCACTTGCTCCAACAACCTTGAGGAATGGCAATCTTCACAGATTGATTACATAGCCTGATACTCACATTGAAGCTTCTGAAATGAGGTTCGTCGCATCAGGTGCCGTCAAGAATAGGTCAAGAATTGGATAAAAACGACAAAAATTGAATTCTACTTGCTCCAATAACCTTGAGGAATGGCAATCTTCACAGATTGATTCAATAGCCTGATAGCTCAGATTGAAGCTTCTGAAATGAGGTTCATCGCATCAGGTGCCTTCAAGAATAGGTCAAGAATTGCCAGAAAATGACAAAAATTGAATACCACTTGCTCCAACAACCTTGAGGAATGGCAATCTTCACAGATTGATTCAATAGCCTGATACTCCGATTGAAGCTTCTGAAATGAGGTTCATCGCATCAGGTGCCTTCAAGAATAGGTCAAGAATTGCCAGAAAATGACAAAAATTGAATACCACTTGCTCCAACAACCTTGAGGAATGGCAATCTTCACAGATTGATTCAATAGCCTGATACTCAGATTGAAGCTTCTGAAATGAGGTTCGTCGCATCAGGTGCCTTCAAGAATAGGTCAAGAATTGCCAGAAAATGACAAAAATTGAATACCACTTGCTCCAACAACCTTGAGGAATGGCAATCTTCACAGATTGATTCAATAGCCTGATACTCAGATTGAAGCTTCTGAAATGAGGTTCGTCGCATCAGGTGCCTTCAAGAATAGGTCAAGAATTGCCAGAAAATGACAAAAATTGAATACCACTTGCTCCAACAACCTTGAGGAATGGCAATCTTCACAGATTGATTCAATAGCCTGATACTCAGATTGAAGCTTCTGAAATGAGGTTCGTCGCATCAGGTGCCTTCAAGAATAGGTCAAGAATTGCCAGAAAATGACAAAAAATTGAATACCACTTGCTCCAACAACCTTGAGGAATGGCAATCTTCACAGATTGATTCAATAGCCTGATACTCAGATTGAAGCTTCTGAAATGAGGTTCATCGCATCAGGTGCCTTCAAGAATAGGTCAAGAATTGCCAGAAAATGACAAAAATTGAATACCACTTGCTCCAACAACCTTGAGGAATGGCAATCTTCACAGATTGATTCAATAGCCTGATACTCAGATTGAAGCTTCTGAAATGAGGTTCGTCGCATCAGGTGCCTTCAAGAATAGGTCAAGAATTGGCATAAAATGACAAAAATTGAATACCACTTGCTCCAACAACCTTGAGGAATGGCAATCTTCACAGATTGATTCAATAGCCTGATACTCAGATTGAAGCTTCTGAAATGAGGTTCGTCGCATCAGGTGCCTTCAAGAATAGGTCAAGAATTGCAGAAAATGACAAAAATTGAATACCACTTGCTCCAACAACCTTGAGGAATGGCAATCTTCACAGATTGATTCAATAGCCTGATACTCACATTGAAGCTTCTGAAATGAGGTTCGTCGCATCAGGTGCCTTCAAGAATAGGTCAAGAATTGCAGAAAATGACAAAAATTGAATACCACTTGCTCCAACAACCTTGAGGAATGGCAATCTTCACAGATTGATTCAATAGCCTGATACTCAGATTGAAGCTTCTGAAATGAGGTTCGTCGCATCAGGTGCCTTCAAGAATAGGTCAAGAATTGCCAGAAAATGACAAAAATTGAATACCACTTGCTCCAACAACCTTGAGGAATGGCAATCTTCACAGATTGATTCAATAGCCTGATACTCACATTGAAGCTTCTGAAATGAGGTTCGTCGCATCAGGTGCCTTCAAGAATAGGTCAAGAATTGCCAGAAAATGACAAAAATTGAATACCACTTGCTCCAACAACCTTGAGGAATGGCAATCTTCACAGATTGATTCAATAGCCTGATACTCAGATTGAAGCTTCTGAAATGAGGTTCGTCGCATCAGGTGCCTTCAAGAATAGGTCAAGAATTGCCAGAAAATGACAAAAATTGAATACCACTTGCTCCAACAACCTTGAGGAATGGCAATCTTCACAGATTGATTCAATAGCCTGATACTCAGATTGAAGCTTCTGAAATGAGGTTCGTCGCATCAGGTGCCTTCAAGAATAGGTCAAGAATTGCCAGAAAATGACAAAAATTGAATACCACTTGCTCCAACAACCTTGAGGAATGGCAATCTTCACAGATTGATTCAATAGCCTGATACTCACATTGAAGCTTCTGAAATGAGGTTCGTCGCATCAGGTGCCTTCAAGAATAGGTCAAGAATTGGCATAAAATGACAAAAATTGAATACCACTTGCTCCAACAACCTTGAGGAATGGCAATCTTCACAGATTGATTCAATAGCCTGATACTCAGATTGAAGCTTCTGAAATGAGGTTCGTCGCATCAGGTGCCTTCAAGAATAGGTCAAGAATTGGATAAAAATGACAAAAATTGAATACCACTTGCTCCAACAACGTTGAGGAATGGCAATCTTCACAGATTGATTCAATAGCCTGATACTCAGATTGAAGCTTCTGAAATGAGGTTCGTCGCATCAGGTGCCTTCAAGAATAGGTCAAGAATTGCCAGAAAATGACAAAAATTGAATACCACTTGCTCCAACAACGTTGAGGAATGGCAATCTTCACAGATTGATTCAATAGCCTGATACTCAGATTGAAGCTTCTGAAATGAGGTTCGTCGCATCAGGTGCCTTCAAGAATAGGTCAAGAATTGCCAGAAAATGACAAAAATTGAATACCACTTGCTCCAACAACCTTGAGGAATGGCAATCTTCACAGATTGATTCAATAGCCTGATACTCAGATTGAAGCTTCTGAAATGAGGTTCGTCGCATCAGGTGCCTTCAAGAATAGGTCAAGAATTGGCATAAAAATGACAAAAATTGAATACCACTTGCTCCAACAACCTTGAGGAATGGCAATCTTCACAGATTGATTCAATAGCCTGATACTCACATTGAAGCTTCTGAAATGAGGTTCGTCGCATCAGGTGCCTTCAAGAATAGGTCAAGAATTGCCAGAAAATTACAAAAATTGAATACCACTTGCTCCAACAACCTTGAGGAATGGCAATCTTCACAGATTGATTCAATAGCCTGATACTCAGATTGAAGCTTCTGAAATGAGGTTCGTCGCATCAGGTGCCTTCAAGAATAGGTCAAGAATTGCAGAAAAATGACAAAAATTGAATACCACTTGCTCCAACAATGTTGAGGAATGGCAATCTTCACAGATTGATTCAATAGCCTGATACTCACATTGAAGCTTCTGAAATGAGGTTCGTCGCATCAGGTGCCTTCAAGAATAGGTCAAGAATTGCCAGAAAATGACAAAAATTTGAATACCACTTGCCTCCAACAACCTTGAGGAATGGCAATCTTCACAGATTGATTCAATAGCCTGATTCTCACATTGAAGCTTCTGAAATGAGGTTCGATCGCATTCAGGTGCCGTCAAGAATAGGTCAAGAATTGGTAATCAGAAAATGATCTAAAAATGAATACCACTTGCTCCAACAACCTTGAGGAATGGCAATCTTCACAGATTGATTCAATAGCCTGATACTCACATTGAAGCTTCTGAAATGAGGTTCGTCGCATCAGGTGCCTTCAAGAATAGGTCAAGAATTGCCAGAAAATGACAAAAATTTGAATACCACTTGCCTCCAACAACCTTGAGGAATGGCAATCTTCACAGATTGATTCAATAGCCTGATACTCACATTGAAGCTTCTGAAA
>JAIVFH010000406.1:0-21861 GCA_025765595.1 Obelidium mucronatum
TCTTTCCCGTGGAACACGTAGACGGAGACGGAATCAGGTGCCGTGTGTTGTTTGAATTGATCGACCCAGTTTGAATGACGGAAAGTGGACAAATGATGAGTGTTGTTTTGGAAAAGGTTGGGGATGTGGGGAGTTTTTGATTGGACGAATGATAACAAAAGGGTTACAAGTATCGAGAACCTGAAGAGTTTTCCCTAATCCCATATCATCGTCAAGGATTCCTCCGCGGAGCCAAGGTTGGAGGAGATTACTGTGGCGGAATTGGTGCAAATATTAACGTAGTGATTGCTTCTTTCTTGTCGAATTTCCAGAACTGTACTGTCTTTGTTCCTCCATCGGGAAGCTGTGGGTGTTCCACGGACTGAAAACAACTCTTTAATACCCAAAATGATATAACAAAATCTCACCATGAGCCAGTAAAGACCTTGTTTTTGGTATGGAAGCAACGGCGTCACAACTTTGAAGGCTGAGGCGCTTCCGGCATCTATCGACAAGTTTCAATCCGCAAGAAGCAATAAAAAAATAATGGAAAACCCCAACCTTCTCTAAATCCTTGACAGACATGACGAGCTCCTCAACAAGCGCAGAACTAGCTTGAGGAGTCATAACAGTACCCCTTTGCAACAACGCCGCCCATTCCTGCGTCGAATTCGCCCCCGCCAAAGCACCAGCCCGAGACCCACCAGCACCAGCCACAGGAATCGAAGGCACCCTCTGCAACGGAACCTCCCCCATCCTCACCCCCAACGCGTTCTGCACCCTCCTCAGAACCTCATTCTTCCTCTCCAACTGTACACAATAAAACGCCAACACAATCGCCACGCTCGCCGCGCCAGCCCGCGGTTTCTGGTCCACAACGCCTTCAATCCTCAACGCCTTTTCGTCCATCATTTTCGCGACAATCAAGGCTGTTTGGCGAGGGATATGGCCGACTTGGATTCCGGCAATGTTTTTGACTTGGATGGCGTTTGGGTCGTATGGGTTGTGTGGTTCTCTGACGAGGGACACGTTTTCGCCTTTGAGAACGACGCCGGTGTAGTACCTTTTGTGTTTGGTAAAAATTGAGTTGTTGGATCGTTGTCCAGACTTCAACAAAAAAAAACGCATTCTATAGTATACTTGATTCCGACAATCTTTTCATTACAGACTCCGAGAAACTCTTCTTGTGGTTGATGATTGATGTCGTTGTTGTTGTCGTCGTCTTCTTCGAGGTCTTGCAGATTGTTTGGTGGACGAGGACTTGAAGTTGCATCAGACAAAGACGATCGAGGACGCTGCGGCGGCGATGGACGGATCACAGCGCCGAGTTTGGGTTCTGTCAATGCTGTACAAGTGGTTCAAGTAAAAAAGACGGAAGGTAGGAGATGAAAGAGGATGTACCGCGTTTCATTTCTTAAAAAAAATTACTAACAGGGGCACATGCAATGCTTGCATAAATATAGATAAATATAACTTTAAATAACAAAGAATCAAATAGACATTTAAAGTGACTGCTGGAACGCAGCCGTCTTTCCATTCCCACCTTCAAGCCCACTGAAAACTCGCTGCAGTCGGCCCGACGTCGGTCCGACCAAACAAAGAATTAAAACAGCCACCTTGATTCCATGCAGCAGAGTATTCAGATTCGAATTATTAAAATCTAAATCACCCCATTGGATTCCCCAAAGCCCCAAGTACAAACACGTGTCAATTGAACCTACAACCAAAAACCGCAAAACATCACTGACAAGAATCAACTTGTAGAATCCTGTTGTGGAAAGCCGGTTGTTACAAAAAAAATGAATAAACTAAAAGAAACAAACATTTACCAGTCGATGGATGAACAAAAGAAGAATCAGCAAGAACAGATTTCGTGCTATACACTGTCCCAATCAAGATGATTGCACCAAGAATCAAGTCCATGGTAACCATTGCGACATTCAACACGAAAAAGGGTTTTCCAAGTGCAATCAAAACAACCCGAGTAATTGAACCCAACGTATACAATATAATCCCGGCTCCAAGTATCCGACGAAAGAGTGTGCGGTAATGGAGCGTTGTTAGCAAGTACAAGCGGTGTTCGTACACATAATAAAGGAGAATCATTGTTGCGTCAATAGAGACATCGCGTATGACTGATTGGATTGTTGGAGGTAATGGTGGATCACTGGTAACATTCCAAGTTTCAAGGAATGCCAGAGTTGGTGGAATCATATTCAATAGAGATGCAATCAACAGAATGATTGAAATCTTTTGGGGACTGTTGTAGCAGCGGATACTGCAAATGACTAATAGACATGGTGATAATACAAGCGCTGTGATTGCGCTGACAGTATCTTGCTTCCGTCCCATTTTTTGAAGTTGGCTATTTGCTATTTTTAGAAAGTCACCAACCAACGTTTCGCGCTTCATCCCTTTTTCAGATGCCACCAACCACATCTACATAAAAAGGCTTCCGCTAGTTGCTTATCCCAGGAATCGAACCTGGATTTGCTCGGCCACAACGAGCTGTACTAACCATTATACGAGATAAGCTCGTGAAGTCAGATGTACGATTAGAAATCTATGAGCCTAAATTCCTTTGGTTGGTTGAAGCAGAAACGCTTTATATGTGTAGTACTAGCTAGTACTAGAAAGAGAGAGAGAGTGAAATCCGAATCAACAGTCCGAGCAAAGAAAAGAGATTTCAGGATTGATTAAAAAAGAAAGAAAACAAAGAAATGGACGAGCACCTGTGCCGGCTGTGTGTGCGCGTGCGGCCGCTCTCTGCGGAGCACGAGACCGACGCGTACCGCCACTGCCTCGCCGACGCCGAGACGCAGTACGCTGCGGCCGCCGCAGCCGCTGTCGCCGAGCAGCTGCAGCTGCAGCAGGCGCTGCTTCTCGCGAGCATCTCGTACGCGCTTGTGTACGCGCTGCACTCGTTCGTGGCGACGCTCGAGGGCCAAGTGTGCGTGCTGAAGGGCGACCCGCTTGCGCTGCTCGACGACTCGAACTCGTACTGGTGGCTCGTGCGCTGCTGCAAGACCGACGAGATCGGCTACATTCCCGCTGAGAACATCGAGACTCCCGCCGAGCGCATCGCGCGTCTCAACAGGATCAGGAACGTGCAGCTGGCCCTGGTGGCAGAGCGGGACCTGGCGCTCGGCGGCGACTTCGACGACGACTTGGAAGTCGACCACCAGCGGCCCACCGCCCTGTCGTTCGCCAGCGAGCCGCAGGTCTTTGAAGAGTACTTTCTCGGCGAAGACTACTACGACGACGAGGACGGTCTCGAGGACGAGGTGCTTCTGGACGATGCCGTGTCGACTGGCTCGGGCACAGAAGATGTTTCAGCAACAAATGTCCTTGCTGGCAGCGCTGCTCCTGCTGCCGAAGAGAAGCAGCGCATCAGCACTTCTTCTTCTCTGGCAAGCGTCGTGTCGGAAGCAACGGCTGCGACGGCTGGAACTGCTGCCGTCACAACGGACGCTGAAGATCCAACTGCCATGAAACGATCCCGCAACAACTCCTTCTGGGTGAGTACCCAAGTGCATTCATTCAACCAATTATCCTCTTTATTTATACTTCAATAGTCCCGTCTCCGTCGCAACGTTTCGAATCCCTCCATTGGAACTCCTGCTCCTGCTCCTGCTGCAGAACTGAAGCTGCGAGAAGGAAGAAAACAAAGCATCGTTGATCCAACCACCACTGCTTCATCATCATCTCCTCAACAAGTGCGTTCATCCAGTAGAAACCGTTCTCCAGATGTCACTCCAATCCAAACAAGAGTTCAGAAACCTACAACAACAACAACCCCCACAACAACTCCTGTACCTGCCACCACTACTACTACTACTACTACTACAACTCTCAGAGTCCTCAGAATATACTCTGGAAATGTCGACTTGAGTGCAAGTGCTACTTTCAAGACTGTAGGTTGGACGCAAGAGACGACAGTGAAGGATCTATTGGCGGATACTTTGAAGAGGTTTAAAGTTTTGAATCCTGTTCCAGGGGAATATTATTTGAGTGTTTTGCATTTTGATTCTCGTGAGTATTTTGCTGAAGGCGTCGGCGGAGGCGTCGCCGAAGGCGAATCTCTTTTTGTTTTACCCGCCGTTACTTCCGCCGCAGGCGGGATGTTACCGCCGTAGGCGGATTTCCTCCGCCGGAGGCGGATCTGTACTTTGATTGCCTACAACATACTGTACTTCCATCTCCTATACTCACTCAACAACAAACAAACAAACAAACAAAACAAACAACCAAACCAGAGGAACGCCGCCTCCCCGAATCCGAAACAATCTACAAAATCCTCGAACAACTCTCCTCCAAAAAACTACCCGGCCTCTCCACCTCCAAAACAGTCACAAAACTCTTACCATCCTCCTCCACATCCACTAAAAATACCCAAATCGTCATCAACGATGACCAAATCATTAAAATCATTGTCAACCGCAACGTTAATATTGTGGATGAGGAGCAAGATCATTCAAGGCTTTTGCGTGTGTTTATGGTGGATTCGCAGGTGGAGGGGAGAACGTACAAGACTGTGCGTGTGGATAAGGAAATGAATGTGGACATGTTGGTTGCGTTGGCGTTTAAAAAGTTTAAGATTCGTGGGGATTCTGTGGGAGAGTATCGGTTGGTGACTGTGAAGGCAGGGGAAGGTACAACATTTACCGTGTTTGTGTATATTTCTTTTTTTTTTTTTAATGACCATTTCTTTTCAGAAACGATTCGCGAACCTTCAGAATTAATCCACGCGATTCTAGACTCTGACATTCACGAACAAACGGACTTTGTATTTCAACGCACATCTCCAAACCCGCAACAACAACAACCACAACAACAACAGCAACAACAATCTGAAACACCAATCGATTCCCGATCCTCCATCCTCGCGTCCGCCGAAGAACTCCAAAACCCAATCAACAGAATGTCTATTGCATCGTCATTGAACTCACCAATCTTGCAAACCCCATCTCCACGGCGGTCGTCACTGAATCCATCGATTTCAAGCGGTTCACAACAGATTGTTGCTGGAAATGTAGTCACAAACAACAGTAACAACAACAGTACGGCTGCGGTTCCGTCATCCCATATTTCAATTGCACCGAAAAACGGGGGCTTGAATAGACAGAGAGCAACGACTCCGCCTTTGGATAACAGCGCGAAATTGGAAGTTTCAGCGAAACGAGCGAGTGCGATTCGACAAACTTATGATGATATGGAGAAGGATATGGAGATTTTGGAGAAGAAGGTTGTTGTTGCAGGTTCTGGTACACCTCCCATGACTCCGCCGCCTGTAGTAGCGCCTGCTGCTGACAAGGCCTGAAAACTTGTATTTGGCGTTATTTTGTTGATTCGTTATTTTTTTTTTACTTTCATTTCTCATTTGTTTTATCTCATTTATCCCTGCCAAAGTATGTCATCTTTTCGAGAGTTGCGATCGAAACAGTACTTTTTATTTTAGAAACTCCTATATAAAAAAGCTCCACCGACGTGTTTGTTATTGTTTTTTTTTGTGGTTTTTTTACAACTCATCCTTGTCGAACGCAGTCTCAGCATCAGCAGCGGCAAATGAGTTCAAAATGTTGCGACGGATTTCAAAGTTGTCCTTCTTTTCCAAAGTCGTGGTTCCACCGCTTGCAATCTTGTTCAATCGAGCCACTTCCTTGGCAATGTATCCTTCACCGTCCTTGATAATCTTTTCCATGACTTTGGGGTAGAAGGCGGCGTAACTGAAGATGACAAGAGAGGGCAATCGTTAATACCACAGCCCCGCACACACAAAACACAATAAAGAAAACTTACACATTCTTTGAGTTCTTGGCAACAACCTTCGCCTCCTCCACCAACTCCTTCCTCACAGCCTTACCCGCCGCCTTAAACTTTTGCACCAACCCTTCAAACGCAGTCACCAATCCAGCCTTCTCACCCAACCCACCACCCACAACGCGATCCGTGCCACATTTCTCGTTCAAGTACGCGATAAAGTCCTTTTCTTCACGCCCTTGTTCGTAGGTTTCGGGGCCAGTGGATCCTTCAGGGAAGAATTTGATGGTGGGGTAGCCGGTGACCCCGTATTTCTCGGCAACGTCCTTGTTGACGGTGGCGTCCACGTTGGCGACGATGCAGTTGGATTCAGTGGCGAATGCGCGGGCGACTGGAAAACAAAAAAAAAAAAAAAAAAACGGTGAGTGAATTCATTTTTTTTTTTAAGAATTTAAGTAGCGAACCTTTCTCGTATGTTGGAGCCAAGTTCTTGCAGTGGCCGCACCTTATTTTTTAAATATGAGCGTTTGATTAGCGTTTTATGAAGCGCCAACCAAAAAAAAAAAAAAAAAAAAAAAAAAAAAAAAAAAAAAAAAAAAAAAGCCTGATTTACCATGGAGCATAGAATTCCACCAACACATTCCTCCCTCTCTTGCCCACAACCTTATTAAAGTCCTCCTCAGTATCCAAAACAGTAATACTCGAAACCGGTTTCTTGATACTCGATTTGAAGCCGGTTTTCCCTGTAATGAATTTCGCAAGCGCGTCCAAGTCACGGCCAGAGTTGTATTCTTCAGCGTCTGTGGATCCGGCGGGGAACCATTTGAGGGTGGGGAATCCGGTGACGCCGAATCGGGAGCCGAGGTCTTTGTGGGCGTCGGCGTCGACTTTGGCTGTGAAAAAATAGTATGTTGACGATTAGAACACACACCCTCTTTGAGGGGGGGGGGGGGGGGGGGGGGAAATGACGGATTGTCTTTTTCTTTGCATCATTTACCAATAATGAGGCTCTTTTCCTTGACGAATGCGTCGGCTAGTTCTTCGTAGATTGGTGCAAGGCTCTTGCAGTGGCCACACCTGTTCACCGCATTCAAAAAAAAAAACCGGTCAACACCCTCCTCTCTCTCTCTATCTCTCCTTCGATTTCTTACCAAGGTGCGTAGAACTCAACGAGGACGGCTTTAGATCCATCAACGACCTAAAACACCCAAAAACACAGTTTTGGTTAATGAAATGTCAATACTCTTGACCAGCTCCTTGGTTATCGCCATTACATTGTCAAAGTTATCTGGCGTAAGAACTACAACGTTGGAGGCAAGAGCAATGGATGCAAGCCATAACAGTTGGACGAGGAAGGAACCAATCATTTTCAGACAAGTTTTATTTATTTTTTATTTTTTATTTTTTAGTTATTTCAAAACAATTCCGTTTAGTTTCAACTTCGCCGATCTCAAACATCATCCATGCCCACTGTCATTTTCAATTTCGAAGCAGACGGGCGACGCGGTGGTTTCGTATCCAGTTGCAACGCAGGCGGGGCTGTAGACGCGGACAACGAGCTACTGCTGCCAACTTGCAAGAAATCGCGACTGGATTGGAGAGACGAGGTTTTGTTGTTGATTTCCTTTTTTGGTTGTGAGTTTCTTGGACTGATGAATCCAACAACCTTTTTCTTTTCAGTTTCTTCTATGGTCTTTTCAGGTTTGGGTGTAGTTGTATTTGTTGGGTAGCCTGCATTGCTCTGTTTCCTGCCGCAGCGCGCATAGATTTCGGAAATGGCGCTGTATATAGTGGTTGATATTCTTTGTGAGTCTGTTTGCTGTTGCTGCTGCTGCTGGTGTTGTGATGACGATTCTTCTTCTATTGTGGTTTTCCCTTTGGGCATGATTCCATTGTTGACAAGGAGCTCTGCGATTTCAGGAACGTTTTTGACTTGTGCAGGTAGTCGGTTAAGTAAATCAAAGATGCATTGGTCTGTGAACCGGAAATTGCCTAGCACCACCGCCAACAAGAAGATAAATACCCAACAACAATTATAACAATTAAAAAAAAACACTTCTTGCACTTACTCATCATCCTTGAAACAACCAAAAACTGTCCAAAAAACACCAACACCATTTCCAATACGAAAATCGCGATATTCAAATGAATCGAATTATTGAGCATCCCAACAGTCTCAACAAATGTTTCTTCTTCGATATGGTTCCATCCATCCAAATAATCCCATTCAACGACTTTTTCAAAATACGCGAGAGGTTTCGGGTTCGGTGGGTTTTTGGAGGGTTGGTTGTTTTCTGCTTCACAGGAATTTGCAATGTCGCTGTTTAGTCGCATTATTGAATCTGTGAGATGCATCAATCCTTTTTTTTTGGGGACCGGAATAGATTATGAGATTATTTGTTTGAAAAGGGGTACACAAATAAAAAGTTACCTAGATTAACAGAGTTTGGAGTATATCCAATCGAGGAATTCCACTGCCTATTTTCTGGAAGGCATGCCGATTTATTGTACGGCAGGCACGGCGCGTCGGTAATCAGCCATAATAGAGTTGGTGAATACCTATTAAAAAGAAAATTATAAAAAAGAAAATAAATAAAATAAGGCCGCCAAACAAATGAGAGCAAATGAGTATCAAAACTTAACGCGTTGAAACTCGGAGAAGGTGGATATCTGCTTTCATCACCAAACTTGACCGCATCATAAACACTCGTTATACGCTCATAATCTTCCAAAAACGCTTCACGAAGATTCTTTTCGGTTCCCCATGTTTTGAGATCCATATTCGAAAGCTCCTGGAAAAAAAAATAAACAACAAAGAGTACAGGGTAATAAGTGAATATGTCAAAGAATGAAATTTCACAAACATTTGCCAGATTTGTTAAGCGGACTTGATATGTTTGCATATCTCCTGCTTGATCCAGGATTGCAAAATTCTTGCCAATCGTGTATATTGAAGAAATATTAACATATGCAAAAAGGATGCTGAGAATAGACATGCAGACAGCGTACAACGCGTATTGTATGCGAAAAATTGCAGATGACGTTTGGACGGCATTGGCGGTCGACACTTGATGGGATTGTTTGATGATACTGCTGCTAAATATATCTCCACTATCTGCTTCCGATAAGCGCTGAATAATTAGCGAGCAAAAATCGATTAGCATCTACAACTCGAGTTTAAAGATGGTTCAAATTCACCTCAATGATTTCCTGTTTCGAAAGCAAAACGGCTGGAATTAATAACAGAATGCTTAATTTTACTATTGATGTTTTCAATACCTTTATAATTGCTTTCGGAATGGATCTGAAGATGTTCAAAGAATGTCGCTGATTTGTCAAAAACGTTCTCACACTGCGGTCCAATACGACTAAAAAAGCGAAAATGATGAAAACATTGATTCCTAATGCAATTCAAAAATTAGTGTTGAGTGTGAAAGGGGAGTGGGAACTTAACCTGTCAGAATATAGATTGTCTGGTTCGCGTTGGAAATATCAATATTGAAGGTTGTAAAGTATAAAACATTCATGCTATAGTCGTATGGTCCATTTTGCGCTGTCCAAAAGTTATCGAGGACTGTTGTTTGAATTTTCCATCAGTTGAGTAAAAATTGTTGTGCAAACTCACTCCATCGAACACTGTTATCCTGATCGCTGAATTTAAAATCTGCAAAATCAACGTTAGCTGCATAAAATCCTGAGTTTGAAAAGGTCTGCACAACTCGTTAGTTGTAAAATACACAGGCCCTTCTTGCTTACTTTTGTGTATTCAAACAGAGAAGTGTTAACAGCATAACGAAGTTCAGAATCTGGATAATGTGATAAAAATGATTCAACTGAAGGCGTTGTATAGTACAAATTGTTGGCCTGTTTTTTTTTCCAATAACCATCAGTTTTGTTTTTGGTAGCTTCAATCAAGGATCAATAGATACCGGTCTCATATCACGAGTTTCAAAAAGATGTTCTATATCTGCAGTAAAGTTTGACATTCTCTTTGAAGCTGCTTGCTGGACTTTCACAAACGACGGTATTATCATTCATTGCGTATGCTTGCTGCATCTGTCTCACTCTGCGAAAAAGCATTGAAGTATGGTATTCTCGATGATGCAGGAGTTTCAGAGTGCTAAGCCCATTTGCAGAAGTATTCAACAACTGAAACGCCAATCCAAAGTTGGTATTGATAATCGCCAACGCAATAAGCGTCGACACGACAACAAGACCCTGAATAAAAATAGACTTTGATCTCAAATGAAGTTTCCGCTGTTGTTGCATCATGGCTTGAGCTCTCTTTTCCCCATTTGCCGAACTCATTGTTGAACTTGCTACCGACTTATTATCAGCACGAGACGGAGACCTGCTGGCGTTTCTTTTCAAGGCTGTTTTGAACTTGCATAACGTCTCTTTGTTTGAGAGCCATTCCTGACTGATTGGTTGAGATCGTCTCTCGCCGACCCTAAGTTGGGCTCCAAATCTTCTTCATCGCTGTCTCCTTCTGCTTCTAATTCCAAATCGTTGGCTCTATCTGTCAGAGCGTCTCCACGCAGCACATCGTTTG
Organism: Obelidium mucronatum; assembly: GCA_025765595.1. Taxonomy (NCBI): domain Eukaryota; kingdom Fungi; phylum Chytridiomycota; class Chytridiomycetes; order Chytridiales; family Chytriomycetaceae; genus Obelidium; species Obelidium mucronatum. The sequence continues at coordinate 10,292 of JAIVFH010000406.1, forward strand.
TGACCTAGCCATAGTAAATTGTTATTTAATTACTGCTTTTTCGAAGGGGAGTCCGTTGGTAATACAAACATCAAAGCAAAATCTCGCAAAAAACCGAAGCGTAGGTTTTGATTTTGGAAACCTGAATAATAAGAAAGAAAGAAAATAAGACGTCCGTTTGCTTGAAATCGCACAACTTTTTGCTCAACTTTGAAATCAGCTTCATGTATGAATCTTGCGCTTTCTGTGCATATGTGTATAGTTTGTTTGCAATGACAGACAGCTCTTCCAGGGAATAGTTTTTATCCAAGAGCAATTCCCACATGGTCCGCATTTCTTGTATCGCAAGGTAGTGATTAAGTTTCGCGTCCTTATCCGGTTTTTTGATATTCTGCGTACTGGCAGAGAGAAGGAAGAGGTTCAATAAAATCGAATGTGTTTCTTTTTCGGACTAGACTTACACTTGTAATGTCAAGCTTGACACCAGCTCCTAAGAAATCAGCCTTGAAATAATTTGATTGACGTTAGACGCAGGTATAATTATTTTCTAGAGATACCTCTCTGCTTTGAGTGGCGATTTGGTTTGTATAGTATATTTGGAATTGCACGTCCAAGGGAGGATTCAGTTGCTCGATTTTGTTCAATTGATTTGATGCATCCCGATTCATGGATTTAAGGTGAAACATATACACCGCGTATGATAATTTCAGCAGAGGCTGTGTACAACGAAAGAGGAAATTTTAGTTGTTTTTTTTTCAACCAACCTCATGCTCAATCACACCTGATCAGGAAACTCTTCAATTCCACGTTTAAAGATCTTTTGAACTTCCGGAATCGCATTGAAATCGATTCTGCTTCTCCTTTTACTCATATGGACGGTTATGAAGCGGGCTGCAATCTCCACGTGCGGCCAGCACCAAAAAACGAGCGGCTCTGGGGTGTTATAATCAAAAGAAGAATCAAAATCACGGCAGTCTTTCAGGCGTTCTCGAACGCCAGTTTGGATGTGGTGATAAATGAATGCTTTGATTGCCGCAATCAGTATTTTTGTCGTTTGAAAAGTTGTAACCAACCAGAAAGAGCGAACCCAGCTGGAATACCAAAAAGAAGTGCCGCTATCATTCCATAAATGAATTGAATTGATCCTTGGGCTCCAGTTATCAGATTCCATATTCCTCCAACGACTGCAACAACTCCCACCATCGAACTGCCAAAGAAAAATCCAGCCCTCTGCGCATAGAAAATGAAAAAAAAAACCGCGATTAATAAGCGTGGTTTTGTTTCCAGAGCCAACAGAGGCATACCATATTGTTCACAAACGGGCTATAATACGGATAGTAATAGATTTCGACACAGAACATAATCATGCTGGTAAATGAATATGTATGAGCAATGAAAGAAGCAGAAAACATTGTACTAGAAACATAGTCACCATCCAACTGTTGCTACACAAATCTTGGCAAACCCTTGGTCATCCGGCAAAAACGTGTAAACCAGCACCAAAGCTGTCTTGACCGTAACATAGAATGTATCCAACCGCCCGTGAACGCGATGGTATGGCTCTTTTCGCGTTGGTTGTGTGTCAAAGAAGCTGTCAAAAGAATTTAAGTAAAGGGAACTTGTGATTTTTACCCCGTCCTTACACTGCAGACAGAGATATCGACGTGGGAATATATACAAGCAGCGCCTAAAACGGCAATCACCGCCAAAGTGAGCCGGACAGGACTCAAGGCACGAAGTGGATCCAATTGTATTGATTGAATGCTCCAGGACGCTTGCATCTAGCAACTCGATTGCAACTGATTGGATTCACTATGATTTCGATGATTGGAAGACTAATTTTGGGCTGTTCAGCTGAGTGTTTAATGTGTCAGACGTTAGCCTTACTAAAATAGTGTAGGCAACACACTTGCAAATATCCTCAAGGTCCAGATTGGCCAAATAAACTTATGACTTCCCATTCTATAAATAATAACGACTGGTTTAAAATGCGTCTGGCCGACTTTTCCCGCTCAGCGGCGCAAACGAACCACAAATCCAGAGCCAACCCAAACGATGTTGAGCATCAGCACAAACACAGCAACCACAGCAACAGAAAACCACACATTGAACGACGAGATATCAATTGCTTGGTATTCAATCTGAGAATGCAATAACGCGTCTGGAATGTAATACACTCGCGAAACTTGAGGAGAAATGAAAAAAGTGACCAATTGCAAATCTTCAATGATGATACTGATGTACTCAAAGACTTCCGGGGACGAGTTTCCGTGAACCATAAAGAACATAACTATATTTTTCGAATCGTGTTTTTCGGTTTTAGGGCTGTATGTAGGACAGCTAGAATTATCAAACGGTAATTCAAACCTGAAAAGATCACGTCACGAATTTTCTCAACCATCGTTGTTGCAACCAGGAAGTCGTCCTCTTCTTCATAATCTCCAGAATCGACTCCTTTGATCTGGCCTATTGTTTCCTCTATTAGTGTGTTGTTGCGCGCAGGAGCTGTGTCAGACTAGAACCAGTCAAGTCCGGAGAAAAGCTTTCACGTCCGTCCACTGCCGTTTTGAGCCTCTTCATCCCAAGAGCACCCTGCAATCACTCGAGGGGAAGACTGCTCTACTCCGATTTGAGGGATGGTTACTGGAGCTTCGACAGCCATCACTGAAAATTGTCTGTAAATCTCGAGAATACAAGAGTCTGCGTCACACGATTTATGAATTCAAATAAGGAACGCAATGTAATTATTATTGGCTTCATCAAACAATTCACTCGACTTAAGCAGAAGGGAGGAACTTGTATGGATTGAGAATACCGTTTGGATCCCACAGCTTTTTGATGTCTTGCATCGCAGCCACAGCCTCTGGACTCTTTGAGTAGCCAATATAAGGCGCCTAACACAAAATCACCCAAGGGTTAAGTGCCAAAAAAGATGAACAATAGAACCAACACACCTTCATTACACCCAATCCGTGCTCAGCAGAAATAGAACCATCATTGCTTTGAACCCACTCATAAATGAATGGCTCCACCACATCTTCCACCGCTTTATCCCACGCAGTTCCAGTGATATTCAAGTGCAAGTTCCCATCACCAAAGTGTCCGAACCCAACAACGCGCCCTTCTCTCGTCGTACCCGCAGATTCAACAGAGTCATACAACCCCTTCTCTTCCAATCGCTTCCTCATTTCTGGAACAATGTCATAAATTTGTTCTACAGGGACACTGATATCGTATTTGAGATTTCCACCCTTCCCATCTTTGGCACAGGCTTCCGGAATCGATTCACGGAAGGACCAAAGTTGAGCGCGTTGGGTTTCGCTTTCAGAGAGGACACCGTCTGTAGCGATTCCGTTTTCAAAGAGTGAATCGAGGTAGGCGGCGAGCTTTTCAGTGTCGTGGTCAGAGTTGCTGCCACTGGTTTCAACGAGTACGTAGAATGGATGTGGGGCGTCTGATGATTCGAAGGGGTTTTTCGCGTTGGGGATGTGTTTGAGGACGATGGTGGCGCAAGCAGCGTCCCAGAATTCAAAGGCACTGAGGATTTCAGTAAGGTTGGTACGGGCAAGTTTAAAAGCGTTTTGAACTGATGCAAAGTCGGGGAGAGCCAAGACCGCTAATGATAAAGGGAGGGATAAAGGAGATTTGTTAATGAATATGCAGCTGAAAGAATCAGAATACGAACCAACATTCACTGCCGTTGGCTTGCGTGGAGTCAAGATAGAGACACTGGTGATGACCCCCAATGTTCCCTCACTTCCAATAAAGAGATGCTTCAAGTCATAACCAGTGTTGTCCTTCCGCAAAGGCTGACCCAATTTCATAATGGTTCCATCGGCCTTAACGACTTCCATCGACAAAACTACAAAGGACAATGATTAATAACATGTGCTTCTGCCAGCAATGATTTAGACACACCAGTTCCGTGAAGAGAGCCATAACGGAGGAGGCGCAGACCGCCGGCATTCGTTGCAACATTTCCACCAATTTGGCACGTTCCTTTGGCGCCCAGATCTATTTGAAGGGAGAGAGTAAACATCACATGCAACAAAACGATACCAACATACCCAAAGGCATAACATAGCCTTTCTCTGCCAACCACAAATCCAAAACTTCCAAAATACATCCAGCTTGGCAAGTCAAAATTCCCGCTGTTTCATCAAAACTCTGAATCGCGTTCATGTTGCTTGTGGAAAGAACAATCTCATCAAACACGGGCACACTTCCACCAACAAGACCAGTGTTTCCACCCTGCGTCACTACAGCAAGACGGCGTTCATTGGCATACTTCATGATTTCCGAGACTTGTTGTGTCGTCTTTGGCTTCAGCACAAGCTTCGATTGACCACGGTATTTGCGCATCCAGTCCTAGAAGATCGCTGTAAGAAGCCGTTCTCTACTCTAGCAGAAGCAAGAGTGATGAATGCGGTACCTCGTTGAACGCCTCCACGTCCGCCTCGTCCGTCAAAACACTCAGCCCGCCCGCGTCCTTCAGAATCGCCCTGAACGCATCAATGTCCGCATTGGTGAGTTTCGCAAAGCTGCTGTTTCGCTCGAGTCCGAGCTTGTCGGCCGTCAGCGCAATTGCCGCAGCGGAGGCAAAAGAGCGCACTGAAGAAGCAGCGCCAACAGACGACACACACACACGGACAATTCTTCGAGCAGAGGCCGGCTGCGATGCGACAATGCGCAGCGCGCCAGCGGCCCGCAGCAAGCGATGGCGGAGCAGTGACGCCATTTCGATCTGTTATCTATTGTGCAAAATGCTGGCGCATCGAACTTTCACGGTGTCAGCCGAATCTGTTTCTCCAGCAAATGACGCGATCAGAGCCGATAAAGCATTTGCCGATGTCTTGCTCGTAGTCGGTCCAGCCAAGACGCCAGTCTATGCCCACGCTGCCATCCTTGCCGCAAACTGTGCATATTACAAGCAAGCCCTCTCAGTGAGATGGAAGAGTCCCTGTACCAAAACAGGGACTTGATATCGATCCAGCTGTCAAACTGAGGGCTGTGTTAACCCATCCTGATATTGAGCTCCAAGTGATGAACATTATCCTTGAGTTCATTTACACTGGCACAACAGAAGTACCCGCGATTCTCGCAGAAGAGAACGGCTCTTTTTGCCGATCAAATACTTCTTGAGTCTCTTAAAGACCAGTGCCTGTCTTACTTTACCAGAAACTGTATCTCTCCCGTCAACGCATTTGATGCGTTCACATTATGCGGACGTTTAAACTATATCAAAGGCCAAGGAACTGCCTTGGTTTTAGCGAGTATCGATCTGTCAACTGCTATCAGCTCTGGAATGCAATGCCTGAAAGAAATGAGTCCTGATATTATGGCTGAAACACTCTCGTTTCATGAATTTGATGCGAAACAGCGCTGGGAGCTCTTGATAAGTTGGTTAAAAGCGCGGCAAGGATTCGATGATCTCTCTGTTACAGGAGGGGTGGTGGGATGGGATATGACTTGGGTGCAAGCTGAGACTGAGCATCTCATCCCCATAGTTGGCTTATTTGACCTGAAGAAGGAGCTATATAATACCCTGGTAGAGCCCTATCTGGGAATATTTGAAGATGGGCTGCGGGGGGTGATTTATCGACATTTCGTTCCAAGTAAATCAGTCTTTCAACACGAACAAACTCCCATTCTGTCAAGTCTGGATTCTCAACGAGTATTTAATGCTATATTCAGAAGCTTCAGAAAACCCCTTTTGACCCCCCCCCGTTCTCCTCCTTCGGATGAATATCAATTTCTCATTGTCCAAATTCCAAAACACGTGCAGTGGAAAGAAAAGCATTGTATTTATACTCAAAACAAAATGCGGCAGAATATTTGGCGCTTATATTGGTGGTAATCCGAAGAATTTGGATGCTGGAGTGGCCACGATGAATACTTGTTTATTCTCTCTCACTGAAACCAATAAGCCAACGGTTCATTCGTTTACCAAGGGAAGGAGATTTTCGTTTGAATACCCTTTCAAGGACCAGGGACTATCATTGTCTGGGTTGATGCTTGAATTTGGGGAAAACCAGTGCCATGCGAGCGTCTCGAATACGGATGTATACAATGAATGGACCTCTGAATTTCTTGAATTAGGCCCTCCATCTCTTCCTGATAATAAGGTTCTCCTTGAAGTGGATATGCTTGAAATTTTCCAAACTGACGTCATTGCCGACTTTGGCTATTGGATACCATTGACCTCATAGCTGAACAGAATATTGTCTCTGTGTGTTGGTCGCTGGAATAATAAAGAGTTTATGTTTATATACATGCAATTAAAAAAAAGAAAGAAACCAATGCTCAAGAGGTTGTGTATTGGCTCCAAGACCAACCCGAATCTGACCCAGACCCTCCGTATATCCTCCATAACGAAGGCACCGAAAGAACCAATCCATATCCAACCAGCAATAGCTCAACCAGTTCAAAGTTCAGTACTGGAAGGAACCCAACCCCTCCATCAACAGCAACAACTTACTGGCCACAAATGGGCGGATTATTCTCTAATTTCTCAAACAACTCGCAACGCAATAACTTCGACGTTGAAATACGAACAAATGACACTGGTTCAAGACTCTGTTCTGACAGTACTCTTTGGAGCAACTGCACCTCCAACTCAGGAGGGAGCTATTGCAACGAACTATGATATGAAATCGCTTGAATTGAAAGTCACAACTGGCTTCCCGTCGTCGCTCGATAAGGAAGATTCAAACTCATCAAGAGAAATGAAAATCAGAGAATATTTGAACGGAATCGAAGCAAAAAAAGCGGCTCTGCCCTCGGATTCTGAGGATTTGATTGCGCGACAAGAGCAGGAACGAAAACTGTATGCGTCTGATTTGCTGGTTCGCTCAAAGACGGGAACTGGAAAGACGTTGGCATTTATTGTTGCTGCGATTGAAACTGTGCTGAAGTCTCCAGAAGGATTCGTTAATTCAATGACTCCTATTGTGGTCTTGGCTCCGTCGCGTGAACTGGCGGCTCAAATCAAAACGGAAGCCACGGCTATTCTCTCGGCGCACAAGTACAAGGCGTGTATGTTTGTTGGAGGAGAAGACCGTGCGAAACAAATCAAAAAGTTTGTCTATGCCCCATACCACTTGATTGTAGCGACTCCGGGCCGTTTCCTTGACGTCCTTCTGAATGAACCGAAATTGAAAAAGAGAATGAGAGGCCTCAAAGTTCTCATCTACGATGAAGCCGACTTGTTGCTGGATTTTGGATTCCAAAGCACGATGGACGCGATCTTGAAAAATCTACCTCCTCCATCAACACGACAAACGTTCATGTTCTCTGCCACTTTCTCGCAACAAGTGAAGCACCTAGCTGCAGACACGCTTCGTCATGAAAAAACTCTTTCTCTTGACACCGTATTGAAATCCCAGGTTCCAACACACTTGAGCACAAAGCAGACTCACATCCACTGTCCATTTTCGCTTCAACCTCAGTTGTTGCTTCACTTGATCAAGTCTCACCGTCAATCTACACCGTTCCCCAAGATTATTGTATTCTTTCCTACAACTCATGTGACTACGCATCTGTCTTTTGTTTTCAACCAAATACCGGATTTGGATGTGATGGAGCTGCATTCTCAAATGGACCATCGGACGCGGGTGAAAGTTAGTGATCGGTTCCGTGCCAGTAGGAACGGGATTCTATTCACAAGTGATGTCAGTGCGAGAGGAGTGGATTACCCAGATGTTTCGTTGGTTATTCAGATGGGTGTGCCAAGAAATCTAGAGCAATGTTAGTTTTGTGGCAAGTTATATTTTTTGGATGCTATTCACACTTTTTTTTTTTTTTTTCAAAAAGATATTCACAGAATTGGAAGAACTGGGCGTGCTGGAAAAACTGGTTCTTCGATTTTAGTTCACTCAAGCTATGAAACGCCGTTTCTGAAGCAGGTGTTGCTGGGAACTGGTGGATTGCCGATTAAACGAGATACTGTCCATGATCCACATATTATTGCCCGTGACACGCAGTCACTAGAGATTCTCAAAGAAGCGTACAGGAAGGGCTCTTGGTCGGTTGGCAGTGCATGCTATGCCGCCTTTCTCGGATACTGTTGAGTTATTTTTTTTTTTTTTTTGGCTTCGAAAGCGTCTCTTACTCTTTTGAATTCTTTTAGATCGCGGATTGAATCCCTACATGCCACTCCCATCAGAAACGCTTGTCAAAGCGGCTGATGAGTTTGCATTAGGACTCTGTGGCCTTCCACAAGTCCCCAAAGTTGGAAGTGGGTTGTTGACACGTTTAGGGTTGAAAGTTGCGGATGGTGTGAAGGTGTTGACTCCCAAAGAGGAAGCTGCATTACACGGGAAAGAGTTCGAGGATCCAAATAAGAGACGGTTTGAAGAACCGGGTAGAAAGAGAATGAGTAGTAGTCGGAATAATGGAAACGATCGTGGAGGACAGCGAGATGGTCAACCGCCAAAGAGACGTAAATAATGAGTATGAAACCTGAGCATCCGTTAATTTTTTTTTTTTTTTTTTTGTACTTTCGGTTTATTGATGGTGCGCTCTGTTTGAAAATCTACCATGTGCTCTTGCGTACACCAGGCAATTCTCCCGCCAAAGCTTTTTCTCGAAAGACGATCTTACTTAGTTTGAATTCTGAAATGTATCCCTTAGAAAACAGAGAATCAGTGTGAGTAATTTCATGTAGATATCCGTCTCCACTCCTGCTCACCCTTGTCTTGAAACTCTCTGTGCACTTGTTATGCACTCCGACCGGCCGAGTGTATCGAGGAAACTTTTGCAGTTCCAGCTGGGCCTTAAGCCGAACCATCAGTGGCAGTGAGCGGTCTTTGAACACCAGCTTCAGAGCTTCCCGTTGGGGTTCGTTGTGAGCGATTAGGAAACGGGCCTTTTTTGGGCGAGAAGTAGTCAGTATATTTGCGTTCTTCGGCGGATGGTCATGAGATTACAATTCGGTCTCGAAGGCGGTTGGCAAGAGGCATCTTCTCTTTTTTTGACAAGTTTTGTTTTTCTTTGATTATTCTCCGCTTATTCTGTTAATATTCAGAATTCTATATTTACCTTTCTTTTCTCGATTTGAATTAGTTTCTAATAAAGTCTGGAAAGCGTGGAGTGAATATCCGTGGAAATCTTCAAGAAATGAGTTCTCCCCCACATATTGGAATCGAGCCTGCCACACCACCGACAGGATCAGCTCTGTCCTGGGATGATGATCCGAACATGGTTACAGGTTGCAAAACTGCGCCTTTTGAGCCCGATTTCTCTAGTTTAGTCATTGGTCAATTGTGCGGGCTTCAACTTCCTCTGATTCTAACCTTCGTCATTTATTGAGATCAACAAGGCGAAATGAAAGAGTCTGGATATGAAGAAGAAGACGATTTCCTTATTGCAACCACCATGATTGAAAAGATACGCGATGTGATCTTCTCAGGTAACGGTTGTTCAGCAATTAAACGATCAACACAACACGTCTTGAAAATCTGAAAAATCCACTTAACTTTTTCTTTTCTTTTTTTTTAGTGATGTTCTTTATGGTTCACGGGAACTCGTCCCCTGAACTCTTTGAATACATCAGTATTCTTATCGAAGATTTACAACTCGTCACGTTTTTCATTTCTCCGCAAGTCGCCCACGTCTACCACATACCAGATGCCTTATTGTATTCTCAAATAGAGTTTCAGAAGCTGGATATTTCTTTATTCAATGTCTGGTTTTCTTTCGCTGTCGTGGCTGTGTTTGTGTTAATGTTGAATATTGTTTGGGTCGGATCAGGATTTGTGGTCCGTAAGCTGAACAATTTATGCTCGACCACCCATTAAATTTATATTTAAAAACAGAGCGGGAGACACAAGTTTATTTGGCCGATTTGGACTCTCCGTGTTTTCGCCACAGTCCTTCCCACACTTTTCTATCTTCCAATCATTGAAGTAATAGTCAACCCAATAAGCTGCAACAGAGTCCATGAAAGAGAATCTGTAACAGCTATTCACACCATTGAAAATACTTCTTGCCTGAGCGCAGCGCGGTTGCCGCTCGCTGTAGTTGCAGTTGTGGCTTTAGCGGTTTATATACCGACATCGATATCGCTCTCTGCAGTGTTTGTATTTCGAATGAATTGATTTTTTAAATTGTGTGAAACGATATTCTTTAGGTTTTTTGACACCCAACCGACAAGAAAAGAGCCTTACCATCGCGTTCATGGAAGATTGGATATGTTTTATGTAACTGTTAAAACCATATTGGTTCTGGTGTATACGTTCTTGCCTGACAAGCAGGGGGTTGCAAAGCTTTGCGTTGCCGCAGCTGGATGGTAATTATCTCCTAAACTTGTGAATCCGACAAATTAAATGGATTTTGCTAGCATATTCATGTTCTGTGTCGAGATTTTCTACTTTCCGTATTACAATCCGTTTGTGAACTATATGGTATGATTTTCCAAGAGCAAGTACTCTCACGAGATTAAAAAAAATGTCAATATAGAGAGCCGGATTGTTCTTTGGGAGCTCAATGGTGGGCCTCGTTGGTGTTGGAGCAGGGATTTCGTATTCTGTCACTGGAGAACAGGGTTCCATCAATATTATATATGGAATGGTTGTGGCATTGTGCTGCGGAATACCTGCGGGATTTGGCATCTCCGGTTTGTATTGATTCAGAGGTTTTCTTCCCCATTGTGGTTCTCAAAGGTTCTTTTATGGCACCAGCATTATTATACAATCGAATACAAAATGGAGCTCGCAAGCGCCTTTCGCGGAAAAATCAGGGCTTGGATAACGCGTTCGACTATGCCACCCCTGAAACACTAGTGTTTAGGTGCTGGACACATGTTGAGATTGCAGCCCGCTTCATAACAGTCCATATGAGTAAACGGCGGACTCGTATCGACTTAAATGCAATACAAGAAGTTCAACAGATATTTCGACGCGGAATTGACGAGTTCCCAGATCAGGTTTTTGCAAAAAATAAACCGGACGCCGTTGATGACTAATGTCGTTAAATACAGCCGCTACTCAGACTATCATATGCTCTATATATGTTCCATCTTAAATCCATGAGCCGGGATGCGACAAACCAATTGAATAAGATCGAACAGCTAAATCCACCACTTGACATCAAATTTCAGATCTACTACACAAACCAAATCGCCATGCAAAGCAGAGAGGTATAACCTCATTATTTTTGCTTAAACCGACCAATTTCTAATGGCGCTTTGAAAATAAAGGCCGACTTCTTGGGTGCCGGAGTAAGCTTGATATCACCAGTGTAATCATTCTTATCAAAGGCAGAGTGCCATTAACGTAGATTATTCCAAACAGTACGCAGAATATCAGAAAACCGACAAAGATGCGAAACTCAATCACTTTTTGGCTATCCAGGAAATGCGAGCAATGTGGGAATTGCTGTTGGACAAAAATTACTCACTGGAAGAGCTATCCATGATTGCAAACAAGCTGTACACGCATGCTCAAAAAGCTCAAGATGCATATATGAAACTTATTTCAAAGTATATCGTACATACCACTTTTTTTGGAACCACGTTTCTAAACATTATACCTTAGGTTTCCCAAATCGAAAACAACGCTGCGCTTCTTTGCTCGATTTTGCTTTGATGTATG
>JAIVFH010000407.1:0-21855 GCA_025765595.1 Obelidium mucronatum
TAGAGCCAACCAAGGACTTCTGATATAACATCTGTATTCATTTTAATTTCGGAAAATATAAAACATTGTCTTTAAAAACTCAAGCAATAAATAATCTAACGGCTAAGAAACTGCAAAACAAGAAAAATTTTTCAAAGGGGAGTCTAGCGCCTTGCTGCAATCGAAGATGTACTAGGTCTTGGAACAGAAACTCGCGAGCCTGTGGCACTGGGTCTTGAAGTACCACTTTGAGTCGGACTCCCAGACGGTGGTACATCAGATGGCTTTCCTCCGGATGGTTGAGCCGTTCCGCTTCCTCCCGAGGGCGAACCCGTAGAATTTCCTGTGGCTGTTGGACCAGCAGGGTTGGGTCTTGGCGTACCGCTTTGAGAAGCGTTACCAGCCGGAACATCAGATGGCTTGACTCCCGTTGGTGGAGCAAGTGGGACAGTGAGTGCGGGTCTTTGCGAAACACTTTGAGTCCCGTTACCTCCCGGCGCATTAGATGGCTTGACTCCCGATGCTTGCGCAGTCGAGTTTCCTGGGGCAGGTGCGCCAGTGGGACCAGGTTTTGCCGTTCCGCTTTGAGTCGCGTTACCTCCTGGCACATCAGATGGCTTGACTCCAGATGGTTGCGCAGTCGAGTTTCCTGGGGCAGGTGAGCCAGTTGGTCCGGGTCTTTGCGTTCCGCTTTGAGACGCGTTCCCTGCTGGCACATCAGATGGCTTGACTCCCGATGGTTGAGCAGTCGAGTTTCCAGGAGCGGGGCGAACCAGTTGGTCCGGGTCTTTGCGAAACGCTTTGAGACGCGTTACCTCCTGGTACATCAGATGGCTTGACTCCCGACGCTTGCGCAGTCGAATTTCCTGGGGCAGGTGAGCCAGTTGGTCCGGGTCTTTGCGAAACGCTTTGAGTCGCGTTCCCTGCTGGAACATCAGATGGCTTGACTCCCGATACTTGCGCAGTCGAGTTTCCTGGGGCAGGTGCGCCAGTGGGACCAGGTTTTGCCGTTCCGCTTTGAGACGCGTTCCCTGCTGGCACATCAGATGGCTTGACTCCTGATGGCTGGGCAGTAGAGTTTCCAGGAGCGGGCGAACCAGTTGGTGCGGGTCTTTGCGAAACACTTTGAGTCCCGTTACCTCCTGGCAAATTAGATGGCTTGACTCCCGATGCTTGCGCAGTCGAGTTTCCTGGGGCAGGTGCGCCAGTGGGACCAGGTTTTGCCGTTCCGCTTTGAGTCGCGTTACCTCCTGGCACATCAGATGGCTTGACTCCCGATGGCTGAGCAGTAGAATTTCCAGGAGCGGGCGAACCAGTTGGTGCGGGTCTTTGCGAAACGCTTTGAGTCCCGTTACCTCCTGGCACATTAGATGGCTTGACTCCCGATGGCTGCGCAGTAGAGTTTCCTGGGGCAGGTGAGCCAGTTGGTCCGGGTCTTTGCGAAACGCTTTGAGACGCGTTACCTCCTGGTACATCAGATGGCTTGACTCCCGATGCTTGCGCAGTCGAATTTCCTGGGGCAGGTGAGCCAGTTGGTCCGGGTCTTTGCGAAACGCTTTGAGACGCGTTCCCTGCTGGCACATCAGATGGCTTGACTCCTGATGGCTGCGCAGTAGAGTTTCCAGGAGCGGGCGAACCAGTTGGTCCGGGTCTTTGCGAAACGCTTTGAGTCGCGTTACCTCCTGGCACATTAGATGGCTTGACTCCCGATGCTTGCGCAGTCGAGTTTCCTGGGGTAGGTGCGCCAGTGGGACCAGGTTTTGCCGTTCCGCTTTGAGTCGCGTTGCCTCCTGGCACATCAGATGGCTTAACTCCCGATGGTTGCGCAGTCGAATTTCCTGGGGCAGGTGAGCCAGTTGGTCCGGGTCTTTGCGTTCCGCTTTGAGACGCGTTCCCTGCTGGCGCATCAGATGGCTTGACTCCTGATGGTTGAGCAGTCGAGTTTCCAGGAGCGGGCGAACCAGTTGGTGCGGGTCTTTGCGAAACACTTTGAGTCCCGTTACCTCCTGGCACATTAGATGGCTTGACTCCCGATGCTTGCGCAGTCGAGTTTCCTGGGGCAGGTGAGCCGGTGGGACCAGGTTTTGCCGTACCGCTTTGTGCAGCGCTACCCGTAGAGTTCCCGGGAGCGGACGAACCAGTGGGATTTGGTCTTGGTGTATTTGGTCCAGTACTCTGTGTACCAGTACCTAATGGTGAATCCGATGGCTTTGATCCAGAATTTTGGGCAGTGGGATTAGGTTTTGGGCTTTGAGTCGAGGCACCGCCACCAGATACTGGACCAGTTGGGGCAGCAAGTGGACGGGATTGCGCTCCTATGTGATCAGATTTTTTTTTGTAGTTATTGAATAGGAATAGTTAGCTAAAGAAAGAGTTTTTTTTTTTTGATTTTCAATTTTCTTTTTTTTTTACCTCCAGTGGTAGCTTGTCGCGCCACCAAGCGGAAAGCCTTCTGTCTCCCGGCATTCGGGTTAGCGACAGAGTTATCGGAAGCACACAACTGAGGTAAATCAGCGAACTGTATAATTTTTTTTTTTTTTTTTTTTGGTTGTGTTTTTATAAATTTATTTAGATGTAATCACAAAGAACTTTAGGCACTTACCCAAGTTCTAGCTTCAATAGCGCTGTGATCAGAGCAGTCAGAAGTGGCGGCAGTGCAGCCCGACTGAAAAACGCGTCCTGTCAAAACGACATTGTCGCAAATGGTAGAAACCACATGGATAGGGTTCACTTGGTGGGCTCCAACACCCAGATTCGAGAGCAGTGCATCGACACAAGCGACGGCACAGGGATTAGTTTGTTGGGATAAGAATCCGATAACAGTGTTTACTGGATGGAAGAGAAAACGAAAAAAAAAAAGAAAACATTGAACGCGTCGTCAGATCAATAAAACTTGTGGAATATGTTCAGTTGTAATTACCTGAGCCGAGAGACGACATGTTTTCGGGAGGGGTATATATGGATTGGTTCGAGTGCGAACGATTTGTAAGTCTGTTTGTGATGGCTCCGTTTAGTAATGAAGGTTTCACAAAAAGGGTGAGGAGACATTGATCAAAGAACATAGCACTTTTAGGAAATAGAGGGGAGGCTCATGGAGCAGGGTATTAACACAATAGAAGCACGCACCTAACACGTTTTCAGTATCTTTTTTTTTGTTTGTTTGTTTGTCAAATTCTTTGTTTTTTTGCGCTGACAATCAACAAATGACGCAAGTGGGAAAAAACAAGACAATCTTATCGGACCTGAAACAAAGGGATTGCCAATGTGGTTTTACTTGTGTTCAGTAAAAAAGAAAACCGCCCAATATTGTTCAGTACTAAGACACGATAGGAAGAAAGACTAAAAAAAAAAAAAAAACGAACATTTTTATTTCTTTGCAGCTTGAGCCTTTTTAAACTCTTCAATCATTTGTGTTTGCACAAAAGGCATCACTGGAACATGACGCTTATACTCCATCGAGAACTCTCCCTTCCCTTGCGAAATGGATCGCAAATCCGTACTGAAACCAAACATTTCGTTCAACGGAACCTCTGCATTCACTTCAACATATTCATCCCGGACTTCCGAATCGTTGATTGTTCCTTTCCGCTTATTCAGTAATCCAATAACACTACCCTGATATTCAACCGGTGCAGTCACATTCACATCCATGACAGGCTCCAAAATCTGTGGCCCTGCTCTGACGAACGCGTCTCTAAAGGCATTGATGGCGGCCAATTTGAAGGCCAGTTCACTGGAATCAACAGCATGCGACAATCCATCCTCGAGAACGAAACGGGTGTTTGTAACGACACCACCAATCAAGGCGCCCTTCTCCACGGCTTCGTAGAATCCCTTTTGGATTGCTGGGAAGTATTGAGATGGGATGTTCATACCCACAGTTTCGTTGCTGAATTCAACAGTAGATCCGTCTTCGTTGGCTTCCTCCATGGGTTCAATGTATCCCACAACTTTACCGAATTGACCGGATCCACCAGATTGCTTCTTGTGCGTGTAGTTGAATTCGGCGCGAGATGTGATGGTTTCTCGGTACGCGACCTGTGGCTTTCCAGTAACGCATTCGACATTGTATTCTCGCTTCATGCGTTCAACGTAGATTTCCAAGTGGAGTTCACCCATCCCAGAAATGATTGTTTGTTTACTGTCGTTGTCAACGTGGACTTTGAAGGTGGGGTCTTCACGTTGGAATCGGTTGAGGGCTTTGGAAAAGTTTGTGCCGGATTCCTTTCCTTTGGGTTCAATGGAGAGTGAGATTACGGGTTGTGGGACAAACATGGATGTCATTGTTAAGGCGGTGGTTCCGTCTGTGAAGGTGTCTCCACTGGCACAGTCGATTCCAAAGAGGGCACAGATTTCGCCGGATCCGACGCTGTCAACGTCTTCCATTTCGTTGGAGTGCATGCGAACGAGACGCGGGACTTTAACTTTTTTTCCAGTACGCACGTTGACGAGCCATTCGCCCTTTCGGAGGGTTCCTTGGTAAATACGCAAGTATGTCAGTTGTCCGAATCTGCTTTCTTCGAGCTTGAAGGCGAGTCCGACGAGGGGGTCACTGGAAGAGCAAGAAAGTTGAACGCGTTCTTCATTCTGTTTGGCATCGAGGGCGTGGTTGGGTACTTGGTGGGGGCTGGGCAAGTATTGGATAACTCCGTCAAGCATTGGTTGAACCCCCTTGTTGTGGTATGCGCTTCCCATGAATACTGGACAGAACTTGAGAGCGATTGTGGCACGGCGAATGGCGGCAGAGAGTTGTTCGTTGGTGGGGGTTTCTTCGTTCAAGAAGATTTCACCAATTTCATCGTCAACGTCAGCAATTGTTTCAATCAGTTCTTGGCGCTTTTCATTCACTTTGTCCATTAGGTCGGCAGGAATTTCTTTGGTGATGATTTTTTCTCTGTTTTGTTCGAAATTGTCAGAGTTGGAAGAGAGAATGACAACTACTGTTTGTGACATAAGACATGAAATATCTGACAGAATAATTTTGACGTTGGCGAAATGCGATCGCTTTCGCCGAAAGAAGACCGCCTATGGCGGAAGATCTGCCTTCGGCAGTGACGATATGCCTTCGGCGGAACAAATACCCACCCTTTCGGACCCTCGTGATAATAAGCCTTCAATTTAACAAGATCAACAACGCCCTCCAGTTTAGATTCGGCACCAATAGGAATCTGAACCGCAGCAGCAGTCAACTTTAATTTCGTCCGTAACTGATCGATAATTCTCCATGGATTAGCCCCCGCACGATCCATCTTGTTTACAAAACAGATTCGAGGAACATTGTATCTCTTCATTTGTCTGTCGACCGTGATTGTTTGGGATTGAACACCACCGACAGCACAGAGGACGAGAATAGCTGAATCCAAGACACGGAGGGCACGTTCTACTTCGATTGTGAAATCAACGTGTCCTGAGAAATCATGTAAAGAGAGTAAAGTAAGTATCAAGAAAAAAAAGGCGAAAAGCACAATCAAGAAAAAGATGAAAAACGAACCTGGGGTGTCGATAATGTTGATGGCATTATTATCCCAAGTGGCATATGTAGCAGCACTCTGGATAGTGATACCCTTCTCACGTTCCAGTTCCATCGAGTCCATCTTGGCACCAACGTTGTCCTTTCCTCTCACTTCGTGGATTTCATCGATACGACCGGTGTAGTAGAGAATGCGCTCTGTGAGAGTAGTCTTTCCACTGTCAATGTGGGCACTGATTCCAATGTTTCTGAGATGGGTCAATCGATGCTGTCAAGCAGGTTGAAGATCGTCAGACTTGGCGTGAATACCGAATGAAACTAGAAACGCACCTCGTCATTTGCATCAAACTTTGCAACTGTTTCTGTCGCAGTTGAGAAGAAGCGCAGCGGACGGCGACGCACGACGGCAGCCGAGCGGAGCAGCATTTAATGAACAGTAAAAAAGAAAAGAAAAGAAATAAATCAAAGCAACAAATGCCGCCCCTCATCGCGCAGCACTCGGTCCCCGTGTCTGCAACGACGGCGCTGCACGTGCAGACGGTGCTGCTCGGCGCGTCGGCGTTTCTGTGGGCGGACGTGACTGCGGCGTCGAACGAACAAAACGAACAACACAACGAACAACGCACAGAAAACAACGGCCGCCTCGCCGCGCTCGCCGCCGCCGCCACGACGCGCTTCGACGGCGGCGCGGCCGTCGCCACGCCGCTGCTTGCGAGCGCCGCCGTGGCGTCCGCCGCCAGCGAGGGCCTCGCGCGCCGCGTCGCGCGCAAGACGGGCCTGCTCGTGTTTGCCGCGTGCCAGCTGGACGACCGCGACGTGCTGCTCGTGGCCGAGCGCGAGCTGATGCGCATGCTGAAGGACCTGCTGGCCGCTCAGTCTTCCGTTTCTGCTTCTTCGGCTCAATAAACAGTACTGTATTTATTATCACTGCTTTTGTTCGTTCAGCTTAGTTCTTCTTGGGTCCGTCGATAAGCGCAGAAATGAGTGGGATACTGGCATCCGCAATAGTGAAACTAAACACAAGCTTGGGTCCAACAACAAGCATCTTGGGCACAAGTCCCTTGAAGAAGGATCCAAATCCTTCATTCTTGACCATGTTCTTCAAGATGGTGAATCCTGCTTCAGCCTTGTCTCCAGACTTGGCTTGGATTCGTGTTTTGATAACGTCAAGCTGGAAGGAAGTGATTTGTTCAGAACTCAGCAAAAGAAAAACAACAACAAAGATTACTCAACTGGTGATGAAACAGCAAGAGATGCAAAAGCACCACCAATAGAAGCGCAAAAGTTTTGGAAAAACGTGGCTTGGTTGTAATCCTTCAATTCAAAGATGTGTTCCTTGACAAATGCAGATCCTCCAAACAATGCAAACGATCCTGGTGCGTTACGGGCAGCAGTCCATCCAGCTCCTCTGTAAAGACCCAATCCTTCTTGCTTGATGATGTCCAATCCCTTTTGTTCTGGGTTGATTTGCATCTTGATCTTCAAAGCATCCAACGGCAACAGCACAATTTCACCGATTCCAATCAAACTGTTATGAATAGAAATTCAGCATCAGTGATGACCACATCCAATGAATTTCTCCTTTTTTCTAGTCAATACCTTCCAGCAGTTGCATGCATCATGGTCTTCCAGTTATCGCCAAACAATGATTTGAAGGTTCCTTGGTGGTTTGTGTTCATCCAATCCCGAACGTGACGCTGACCAGTGAACTTGTACATTCTCTGGGCAACCTTGTATCCAGCAGCGAATCCCAAGCCTGGGAACAACGACTTGTACTTTGTAAATGTGTTTGCCGTTGCATTCTCTCTGAAAATAATCTTGTTGAGAGAAGAAAAGCCCTGAGAAGTCGTTTGACCCTTGGCGAATGGCTGTTATGTTTGTTGTGTGGGTGTTAGAACAGTCTGTCAGATAACACAAAAACTAAAATCACCTTTTCAGTCGAATTCATCAATCGCTTGGCGACAGTGTCCACTGGATGGAAGCAGACAAGTTCCAAGATTCCAGAGAGTCCGGATCCCAATAGTCGCGATGTCAATGATTCGTTGCCTTGCTTGCCAGATCCGTGACCTCCCATCTTCGTTTTTTGCTTTTTTTTTTTTTTTTTTTTTGCACCTTCGAATCTGATGACTCACTCACACAACAAAACAAAAAAGATAAGACTTGAAAAACGAGTTTGTTATTATTATTCTGGGCTCAAAATCGAAAACAGATTCTGTGCATCCACAACACTTTTCGCCTTCTTCAATCCAGATACACTCGACGACGATTTCCCAACTTCCCGCTTCTTCTTTTTCTTTGTCAGTTTCGTCGCACCACTCACAGCACCACCACCACCACCACCACCAGGCTTAAAAGACTCCAAAGACTCATACTCTACAACCTCTAAAATATTCCCATCCTCCAAACAAACTTCCCAAAGCACTTTGAAATCCTCCAAGTCCTTGCCTGTCAAGAGAAATTGCGGCCCATGCCCCGTTTTCGCTTGCATGAGATATTTAGAGTATAAGCTCACATCAAAGATGTTCCAGTGCGATGATTGGAACTCAAAGTCTCGGTTTGTTTGTTGTTGTTGTTGTTGTTGTTGTTGTTGTTGTTGTTGTTGTTGTTGTACTTCCTGATTTGTTGGCGTTAGGGATTGATGCAATAGCCACGCGCTGAATAAAATAGTTTCAAGAGACGCTAGGAGATGGGATGTTTGTTTTGATCGTGATGGGGATGGTGTAGTTGTCGTGGTTGTGGTGGAAGCAGCTGAATTTGAGGCTGCAGAAAGAGATTGAATCGCCATACATAATAGAGCCACCAATTCAAAGTTTTTGAGTTGGAAAGCAGTGTCTTTCCATTGTTCAGAAAGGTATCGTATTGAGCATACGAGAGGTGTGTATGCTTGGTTCAGTGATGAAAACTTTGGCGTGACGGACAGCCCCATAACCGTAACATACGCATCCACCACCGAATCTTCTAAATAGGATGGAATTGCTGTGACATTGGCTGTAGTAGGAGTTGCAGTGGTTTCCACAGCAAGAGCGCCG
Source organism: Obelidium mucronatum (assembly GCA_025765595.1). Classification (NCBI taxonomy): domain Eukaryota; kingdom Fungi; phylum Chytridiomycota; class Chytridiomycetes; order Chytridiales; family Chytriomycetaceae; genus Obelidium; species Obelidium mucronatum. The sequence continues at coordinate 8,479 of JAIVFH010000407.1, forward strand.
ACATGCTCCACTCGGAATTCCAAATTCCTGCGGATATACTCTGCCACGCTGGGGATTTCTAAAATGTGATACATTTTTCTTCGAATAGGTCTGGACACTTCCCACGCTGGAGACCGAGACAAGTCTTCAATCAGTGATTGGCACCAGAATACTCCGTTTTGGATTTCCACAAACTTGTGGGATTTGAGTGCACAAGAAATCGTAGCAGTATAAGGAAATGTGGATGTACAAGGAAGTGGGGGGTATCTGGTGACAGGACATGTGTTGGCGTTGCCGTACCTCCCAGTAAAGAGATCAGCAATTGCAGTCACTTCTGCAATAAAAGCATCATTGTTGGTTGGAGTTTGTGTCGGGGAACAAGGTTTAGGTAGAAGGGAATTAATCCCGTCTTGCAAATTGTCATATGGTTTCAGATGGTTTGCAATAGCTCGAATCCGTCGTGCAGCTGTAGTCCCAGAACACAAACGTGAATTCACAATCTGCCATTGCCGTTCATCCAAAGTATAGTCACACCCAGCAACATAAGCCAACAACGGAAGCATATCCACATGAATCCCAAGCTGCTTCGCAACGACATCATACGTCCAAACAACCGCCACAACACTGCCATCCGGCGCCACACTGAGCCCATCCAGCGGGAAATAACCTCGACAAGAATGGATATAGAAATCTGAATCTGAACTGGAAATGTAAGCGTTTTGAGATCTTGACAGTTCAGTGATGGCTAAATCGGCTTCTCCTTCTGCTACACGCACTGTAAACCCATTCTCTGCTTGTCGGGCACATAGGCTTTGCATGCAAGCAATGAGAGATAAGGGAGATAAGATGCCGTCGTAGTACTCCCGTTCCAGTTTTGCAATCTTCTCCCTCTCACGTTCGATACGTTGCTGGTACTTCCATTTCGGCAGTGGTCCGTCAAAGAGGACAGTCAGATTGAATATGTTGGCCAATTGGGCGGCAAAGGCGGTGACGGCTCTGGCAAGAACTGGGATTGAGTCTGAGCACTCTGGAGTTGCTTTTGCAATGTGATGGACCAGAGCGTTTCCATCGATAATCAAGCTTTCCTTGAGAGGCGATGAAGCTGTTTGAGGCTCGGAATTTGGCGAGAAACAAAGCGTTGAAGATCCACCAGCAGTGTCCTTGAGGAATGCTAAAAGCCCTCGAACACCCATACTTTTTTTTGTAAAAAGAAAAGTTAAGTTTAACATCTGTTAACATGTATCATTTGAACAAGCCTACTACTTTTTATTTTTAATCGTCTTTTGCTGTTGTTGTTGTGCGAGCATCGATTCTCAATCTCCAGTAATCCAAGTACCAGTTCCCACGCGCATCACAACAAACTGGACGCAATTGCTCCACAATCTCCAACTTGAACGCCTCCTTCTCCTCCTCCGTCGGCAAAACATCCATGAACGCCATTGCAAAAGTATCCAACCACCCCTTCAACCCCGTCTCTGGCAACGCCGTTGGACGCCCCACATGAGCAATCTGAACATCCGTGAACCCATTCTCCTCCAAAATCTGGCGATAGTCTTGCGGACTTGGGAAAAACCAAGGAGACACGGTTTTGCCATTGTATCCGCGTTTGTCGAGACCGTTTATCAAGGCGGCGTGCACCGTTCCAACGTTTAGGAATCCGCCAAATTCAGCAATGAAGCGGCCTTTTCCGTTGGATTTGAGAATCGATCTGACGCCTGCAACGACTTGGGGTGGATTGTTTTTCATCCAGTGGAGAGCTGCATTTGAAAATACGGCATCGAATCTGAGAATGGGGTTTGGTTAGGCACTATGAACGGGAAAAAAACACTACCCAACTTGTCTGAATCTGGAACAGAAGCCCACTCGGATTCATTCAATGCATGTCCATCCATCACAACATATGTAGAGTTTGGGTTGTTTTCCCTTGCTTGGCGAATCATATCGGGACTCGCATCAGTTCCAACAACTATCGCGCCGGTTTCGATAATCTTCTCAGTCAAAACACCATCGCCGCAGCCGAGATCCAAGATGCGTTCGCCAGGTTGGGCGGCAAGCGCGCTGAGGATGGGGGTTCCGAGTTGTGGCACAAAAGAGGCGTTTTGCTTGTATGCTGTTGGAGACCAGTCGTAGGTTGTGCTAATAGCAGCGGATGGGCCAGTCATTTTCTTTTTGTCTTGTTTTGTATGTAGGTGGAGTTGAAGGGCGGTTGATCGCGTTTTTAAAGGTGTTTGGGCAGTGAATAATACTTGTGGGCGAATTAATAATGATCTCAACATTTGTTTTTTAAAAAAAAGATGCTCAATGTTTATTATAATAATATAGTCACGATGAGACAAAAATAAGGGAAACGAATATACGAGTCATAATACGGCCACATTATATGCTTCACCAAGAGATTCTGGCAATCAACGAGTCTGGACCATAAGTTCTGACAGCGAGCTTTCTCAACTCATCAGCAATAAGAATAATTACACCGAATGGAAGTGGAATGAACCAATATTTGGCTGGAATCGGTGATGTGTTGAAGACCATATTCAACCAAGGCAAGTACACAAACAAAGCAGCAACAGACAAGGAAAGAACAGTAGCATACAGAATTTTGAGATTCTTTGTGGGTCCCCAGAAAGGATTCTGTTGCAAGACCGACTGGTATCTGGTTCGCGACGCGTAAACGTTTCCAAACAGTTGCATAATGACAAGAGCGACAAAATAGATTGAGTTTCCGGCGTTGGTGTGGTAGAGAAAGTCGGCTTGGCTGATTGATACTCCATTGTCGAACTCGACGGGGTCGTTGGCTAGCTTTCCATACATGAAGACGAAACTGCTGAACGGTACGCCAATCTCCCACCAAAAGTATGTAAAGTACATGAAGAAGGAGAAGATGCATTGCATGAGCCCGATAAACAGGTATACGTGGGCAAACATTCTGCCGTTGACGAGGGTTTCCTTCTTTGGGTCACGTGGAGGTCTGGTCATCAAACTGGATTCAGGAGATTCATAAATCAGAGCCATGGAAGGGAAAACATCGGTGATACAGCAGATAACCAAGCAAATGGCAGTGTTCAATGGAAGCGGGATACCAATAAAGATGGAAAGGAGAACAGGCCAAAGTTCCGACCAAGTACCACAAGGAATCAAGTACATGATGACCTTCTTGATATTGTCAAAGCAGAGACGGCCAGATTCAATTCCAGCGAGAAGCGACGAGAAGTTGTTGTCAAGCAAAACGAGACCGGCACTTTCCATGGCGACTTCAGATCCTCCGCCCATAGCCACACCAACTGATGCAGCTTTGAGAGCGGGGGAGTCGTTCACACCGTCTCCAGTAACAGCCACAACTTCCTCACGGAGCTTGAATTCGTCAACAATCATTAATTTCTGCTCGGCGGAAGTGCGACCAAAAACTAGTTCTTGGTAGCAGCAGATCTTGTCCCAATCTTCTGGGGTCAAAGTGGCGATTTCGGATCCATTTATAACAATGGCGCGGTGAGCGTCTTCAATTTCGCGGATGCTTTTACGTGTGTAAATCTTCTTGTTCTTTTTGATGATGTATTCCATCGTTGGTATATCCTTTCTGGCGCGCATGTCAGCGACAGTATCGACGTGCTCAACGGTGACAATGGAAACTTCTCGGGCAATTGAAACAGCGGTCAATGCGAAATCACCAGTAACTGATTCAAATATAGAGTTAGAAACATTTCACTATACAAAACAAAACAAAAAAATTACCCATGGCCACACGAATATGAGCAGCTCTGCACTTTTCCACAGTTCTTTTGGTCTCTGGACGTGGTGGGTCCACAATCGCACCCAACCCAGCAAGAATCAACCCATCCATACTTTCAATCGCAGCCTTCTCCAAATCCCCATCCAAAGCAGTAAAGTCAGTCTCGAGCAGAGGCTTGTAGGCGAAAGCCAGCACACGCTTTCCCTGACCAGCCCATTTCATTTGTTGAGCATTGATTTGAGCCTTCATCTTTTCATCAAAGGGGGAAACGGTGCCATCCGGATTCACGATACCAGTGATTTTGGAATACAAAAAGTCTGGAGCGCCCTTGACAAACAGCGTTGTACCAGCAAGAGCCCCCGAATTGGTTGTCGACTGAATCGTCAGCATCCATTTATTGCGGCTATTGAATGGGATTTCAAAGAGCTTTTGGAAAGAGTTTCGGAGTTTAGAAACCGAGCCCAAGCTTTCGGCGAACCGCAACACGGCCTTGTCGGTAGCGTCCCCAGAAATGTTTCTATCTGCAAGTGGAACTGATTCGTCGTCGATGAAGTCGGCGGAGCAACAGATGGAGGCAATTGCGTGGATGATGGATCGTGCCTTGGCGGACACGGCTTTGACGTCCAATCCGCCAATACCAGTATCACGAAGTGTCATTTTGTTTTGAGTGAGGGTACCGGTTTTGTCAGTGCATATGATGGACACAGCTCCGAGAGTTTCGATTGTTGTAAGGTTTTTGACGAGGACAAACTTAAAAAAAAACCCCCTAGATAAATTAAAAAAGAATGCTTAAAAAAAGAATGAATCATACCTGCTTAGCCATACGCCGCGCAATCAAAGTAAGGGTGATGGACATTGCAATAGGCAAACCCTCTGGCACGAAAGCCACAATAATTCCACAGTTATTAGCAAGCATTCCAGAAAGATCGTATTGTGGGTTTGGCTGCTCCATCAAGTAAAACTTCCACACAAGCATACAGGTGACTCCGCAAGTCAATGCAATGGTAGCCACAAACACAACAAACATGTCAATTTCCTTCTGCAGCAAAGTGCGTTCCGTCTTTTTGGTACTGGACAAGGTGGCGATTTGTCCCATCACAGTGTTGTCACCAGTGAAACAGACAACAGCCTTTCCAGTACCGTTAACAACCAGTGTTCCCATGAAACCAACGTTCTTGGATTCCATAAAGGAAGGGTCAGTAGACTTGGCGACTGCGGCTACTGGAATCGATTCACCAGTCAAAATCGCGCGGTCAACACTCAAATCTGGGGACGCCTCGATAATGATGCAATCAGCAGGGATTTTGGATCCAAGTTTAAGTTCAATAATATCGCCAACAACTACTTGTGCTGAAGGGATGCTCTTGGAAACACCGTTACGAAGGACAATGGCTTCACTTGCCAAGAGACTTGCGATTTTCTTCATGACGGATGAGGAAGACCAGTCTTGCCACGCGTAGAATCCAGCTTGGAAAAAGATGACGACTAGGAGAAGAACCACAAGCCCCATGGTGTAGGCAGACGGGAGCAGGAAGTAGGCAACCAAAATGATGGCTGCCGAGCACCACATGAGAAAGCAAAATCCTCCAAATAAGAAGCTCATGATTTTCAGTAAGTAGTTGTCGCTTGGTGGGGTGATGGTGTTGGGGCCATTCGCCTTCAGTCTGTTGGCGGCTACAACATCCGTGAGACCACCATGAGCAACAGACACAGCGGACAATTGAGCCAAAGCCTGGAGAATAAAAAAGATGCCATGTTAATCAAAGAGTTTGGGCATTTCGCAACAAACCTTGTCGGTGGGAACAGTGTGAAGTGTAATGTTCTTGAAATCTTGCGCTTGCTTCTTTCTTCCAGCCTTGTTGGTTCCTTGTTTTACATCCACGGACATGGTACGGAAGATTGGAATTATCTCATTCGCGGGGTTCTCAGTATGAGGGAGATTGGCGTTAGAAGAACCAGCAAGAGTTGCGTTACGGAGTTGCTCGACAGTATTGATACGACGAACAGGAAGACCGACGCTTGAGTCAAAGTTGACGGTTGCGTTGCTTGAATCGGCAGTACTCCACTCTACTTTGCTCATTTAACTTGCGGTGAGACAGGAAATAGTAGGATAGGGGGGCGGTGATGCCGTATAAATAGGCCACAGCCGCCAACTCCTCCAGCCTCCAAAAATAAAGGAAATTTTGAACTTAAGTAAGCATACAAGTTCAAGACGAAATTAACACTACGACAGTACAGGAGACAAGAAGATACGCGACACCAGTCAGGCATTGTAGAACTGATTTCTCCTCGTCCATACAATGCGTTTAAGAATGGTACGTGAATTGTCTCAATTGGAAGTTTTGAAGGCGTCAGCCCCCAAAATCGTTCAAAAAATTTTGATACGGCACCGATACGGCACCGAAAATTTTTTGGGCTTGAAGGCTGTTTTTTTGCCTTACAGATGCCTTACAGACATCAAACAATGAGAGTCGGATGACAATGGCCCAAGTTCCCAACTATAAAATGCTCAACGATTCTCCGAAAGGTTGACGAGAAGCGCAAAACATCTTTATCACCTGTCGATACATCCATAACAACTCGAATATCCAATTATGCCCAAAGAGCATACATTTCCCGTCCTTCTATTTTCTTCTTGTTGGGCTGAATACCAAACATAAAAAAAATACCAATACTTTATGTAGAATATTCCAAATGCTTAAAAACGTATACAAAACCCCCAAACAAAATGACTACAACTCATTTAAAAGAGACCACAACTTTTCCAGCTACATGGCCCCCTTCAAGCATTGCCATAGCTTCTGGAATCTGGTCAAACGTAAAGACCTTGTCAATGACCGATTTGAGTTTTCCCTCCTCAATCAGTTTCTTTACATCCTCCAAAGCTTGCCGCGAAGCAGAATTCATGGCCATTTCAACTCGTCTTGCAGTGAAGGGATTCATTTTCGCCTTGATATTATCCCAAACATTCCCCATCACAACCCCTGTTCCAAGACCTCCCGCAGAAACATAGGCACCCTTTTCATGAATTACTTTGCAGCAATCGGCGATGGATTGGGTTGCAACGGTATCAAGAACGTAGTCGTAAATCTTTCCGGACTGTGTAAAGTTTTCCTTTGTGTAGTCGATTGTGTAATCGGCGCCAAGAGACTTCATCAGCGCGAGGTTCTTTGTGCTGCACACGGTTGTGACTTCGGCGCCGACCGCCTTCGCGATCTGCACTGCGGCCGTGCCGACGCCGCCGGACGCGCCGTTGATCAGGATCGTCTGGCCCGGCTGCAGCTTCGCGAACTTGTGGATGGCCTGGTAGGCGGTGGTGGCGGACACGGGCACGGCAGCGGCCTCCTCGAACGACATGTTGCGCGGCTTGAGACACACCATGCCCTCGGGGACGGCGACGTATTCGCCGAACGCGCCGAGGACGTCGACGCCTGGCTCGGTGAACACCTCGTCGCCGACGGCGAAGTCCTTGGCGGCGGGGCCGACTGCCTCGACGACGCCGGCGAGCGCAGTGCCCGGGACGAGGTCGGCGCGGGGCGCTGTGAGGCCAACCATCATGCGGATGAGGTACGGGTCGCCCTTGGTGAAGTGCCAGTCGGCGGCGTTGAGGCCTGCGGCTTTGACGCGGATGAGCACCTGGTTCTTGGCAGCCACCGGCTTGGGGAGGCCCTTGAGCGCCAGCGACTCGTGCGCGGGTCCGTACTGCTTGAGGATGTATGCTTGCATGGGAGTGCGAATCGGGCTTTTGTTTATGTTCGAAAAGGTGGTAAACGTTGCCTCATTTATATTCCTTCTGGAACAAGCCAAACCGTGGATTTTCAGATTTTTTCAGATTTTTTCAGATTTTTAACCTCGACAAATGCTGACAAATTACCAACGACAAATTAGCGACAAAATACATCAAGTGCTTCCGTAGGCTTCAGATTCAACGCATCAATTCAAAGAACAATCTATTCCGAAAAATGAGCAAAATAGCAAGCTAATGCATGGCAGGGCAATCCATCATTTGCCTCCCATTTTCTGGATCCAATTCAAAAGGGACATCTTTGGTCTTTCATGTCGAGCAAGCTCGCGCTTCTCGCTATCCAAACGATAAGGCACAGTGAGAGGCTTAATGGCTCGTCCAAAGGCAGTCGAAAATCTCTGAGCAGTCTTGACCGTCATTGTCGCAAGACGTGCTTTTTTGATTCGTGCAGTAAGAGGTTTAACCTCAAACTTGTTCCTACAATACTGAAAACCCGCGTTAGTATCATGAGAGGGTACCGGTTTAACACATACAGGGCATTCAGATGATTTTTCGATCCATTCACGAAGGCAATAAAAGCAAAAAGAGTCTGTTGCTTCGTCTGTTAGTTTGCTGACCATAATGATAAGATAAATGATACGCACGGCCACATTCGCCAATAATAACCAACTCTTGAACACAGCGAGACTCCCAGCAAACTGGACATGTGTAACTTGCAGGTCCAGATTTTGAATTGAAATTAGAATCTCCATTTTCCAATTTGTCGCTTGAACAAAACTCCTCAGGCTCTTCAAACAGTGATTTAGAGCCACCTAGAACATTTACAGCTACCACAACCACGTCATCCCCTCCATTGCCGCACTTGAAGTGGTCATCATCAGCATGCGAACATTTCCCGAATACCCGTCTAGCGGGTTTCCCAGCCTCGTCTTCAGAATCCGGCTCAAGCAAAGAAAGCAATTTCTTGCTCTTTTCGATGAGCATTTGTTCCTTTTCGTTTCGTTTCGAGAGATTGCTGATTTCTGGGGAATTAGATGGAAGAGAGCTGCCGCGTTTCAGGCGGAAAAAAGAATTTGACTTTGAGGGTCGAGCAACTGGAGTGTCTGGTAAGTGGAAGGGTGGTGTTTGATGGTGGTTGTTGCGACCGGGGGTGAGAGCAGAGTCCATCTGACTGCGAGGGAGAGTTACGCGGCGTTCTTGGCCAAATTCAGCGACTGACTGCACAACAGAAAGTAAAATATCGCTACGCGGTTGAGGAATGATGGAATCTGAAAGATGTGAAGTGGCTGTCAGAGACGGAGTTTCTGGATTTGGCTGAAATTCTGTCGGTGGAAGCTCGAATTCGCGCGATAATAAATGAGGGACCTTGATTTGGTCAGAGTGTGATTCGGATGTTTCCCTGTCTTGGCTATTCCCGCCCAACTCAAAATCACATTGCCCACCACTCTCTTCTTGGGAAAGAATGTCGAGATTAAAAGGGAGGGATTCGAAAGCCACATATTGGCTGGCTGGAGCTGGAGCTGGAGCATCGACGATTATGGTCAGTGGCTGAGACATTATTGACAGGTTTTTGTTTTGACACCTCCTTCATTGATACCCAAAACAAATAAACGCTTCGGCAATATAAGAAATATTTTTTTTGAAATATTAAATTAAATAAGTTATACTGAAATTCTGTTAATCTTGCTTGCTGTAGTGACAGTGGCAAATGTCAGAACGCAAATCTCATTCAACTTCGAGAAAGTCGCTTTTCGCCCTTTTCCTTGTTTTATTTCCTGTCTTAGCCGCTGTCTTCTTTGCAACTCAGCGATCGCCATCAGAGCTTACTCGATTGCGTGAACCAAACACTGTTGCAAAACAACCGACTGTTCCCAGAGACACCCCACAACACAATCCAATAATGGCAAGAGAAAAGGCTGAACTGATTCCCCTCGCTTCAAACGATGACGAGTTTCTTGCGCTTCTTTCAAAACCAGGCGTTCGAGGTATTTTATGCTTTTAGCCATTTGTGTTGTCACGCAACAATCGCGTTAATTTGTGATCATTTCACAATTAGTCGTTGACATCTATTGTGAGTTAGTTCTTTCTGTCTGTCAGCCATAGAACCGTAATCCCAATCTCTTTTTAAAAAAATAGCCAAATTTGCTGGTCATTGTGAGCCAATGACTGCGATAATCAAAAGATACAAACAAGAGTTTGGAGAAAAAGTCGGATTTCTGAGAGTACGAAGTTATTACCATTCTTTTGTGGCACAAATATGAACACTTGTCCATTTCACTACAGGCTTTGGCCGATGACATCGAATGCCTCGAGAAATTTAGAAATCAGTCTTGTCCAACCTTTATGTTCTTTGTTGTACGTATATACTATTCTACAAGTTTTATATACATGTGCCCGTCAGTAATTTTTGTTACAACTTACCACCAGAATCGTGTTCTTGTCAAAATCATTCGAGGTGCAAACGCGCCCTTGATTGAAAAAACTCTACACCAGCACGTTGACTTGGAAGCTAGTGGACAACCCCACCCTCAAGTAACTTAGTACCCCCCGTTTATTTTCTTTTTCTTTATTGTTTTGGTCGTGTGCTTTTTTTTCTTTTTGAAGTGGCTAAACAACTACTTAGATTGCACTTGACGATACTACTCGCCCGATTGCAGCCTTCCTCGCTCCCGATACCGGTGCTGGCGGCAGTGCGACCGACAATTCCGCGCCACCACAAGAACCAGAATCTATTTCATCTGCCGCTCATTCCCATTCAGAACATGCTCGCTCGACAATGGCTCTCTCGGGAGCGGCAGACTCAGAACCTAAAGCAAACACTGATGTTTCCTCTGGCGGACCTGTTGAGCACACATTTGCGATGCTGAAACCAGATGCAATGAATCCAGGAGTAATTGAAGAAACAATGGCGCTGTTGTATCACCACCGGTTTGATGTTGCTGCTGTTAGAAAGATTTGGTTGAATAGAGAGCAAGCCGCCGAGCTTTTTAAAGAGAGTGAAAAAATGGACTACTTTGAGCGATTATTGGACTATATAACTTGGTTCGTTTTTTTTTTGTCAAAGTTGTTTTCGTTTCATCAGTAACAAGTTTGTTTTACACACAAACAAACCTGACAATTTTCACAGCGGGCCCGTTTTGGTCCTCGATATTTGCAAAGAAAATGCGATTCAGTCTTGGCGAGATGTTGTGGGCCCACGGGATCCAAAAGATGCACGAGCAGATCATCCCAAATCGTGAGCTAACTTTGTTTTGCCCTTCAATTTTTTTTTTTTTTGGTTGGGCAATGTATTGACTTCACCCATACCTCCACAGGCTACGAGGGCTTTATGGGCAAGATCGACTCATCAACACTTTCCATGCATCTGATGGACCAGTCAGTGCCGCCCGAGAACTCGCCTACGTTTTTGAAAGCAACGAAAAATTCACAACCCTCGAATTCACACCCCCATCGAGCCCTCAAGCCGCACGTGGAAGCGGCCTCCCTCAAAAAACATTGGCTGTCATAAAACCACATGCGATGCTCAAAGTCGATCAAATTATTGCAAAGATTGTGGCACGAGGATATCAAGTTATTAAAAGAGAGGAGATTTTGTTACACATGAGAGAGCTCAAGAACTATCGATTGAGTATTGGAGACGCCGCAGTTTGAGGAGAGTGTTCAAGTGTTGACGAGGTAAATCGTTGAGCAAAAACACAATTAGAAAAAGTGTTGCCTTTCGTTAAAATCTGTCAAACAACAGTGCTCCTGTTCTTTGCTTAATGCTTAAAGGAGAAAATGTGTTGAAGGATGGAATGAAATGATTGGGCCAAGCGATCCAGAGACCGCAAGAACAATGTTCCCCATGTCGTAAGTCAAAATAGAAAACATGCGCCCACAGATATTTTGGAAAACGAAATCCTCATTTCAAGCTGAGGGCTCAGTACGGTATAGATGTGACAAACAATGCTCTTCATGGAAGTCCAACTGTCGAACTCGCCATTGAGCAGCTACATTCGTTCTTCCCGCACTACCTTAACAAAGCTGCCAGTATGGGGTCCATTTTCAAGACTCCCATGGGATCTCGGCGAGCATCTGAGGCAGGAGCACTCAACAACTTGGCTTCTAGCGCTGTTAGAGCCAGTGTGGCAATGATGGAAACCAAAAGAAACTCATTAAAAGCAGCGGCAGCGGCTCAAGCTGCTGCCGAAGCTTTCCCTCCTGTTGAACGAACGCTGGCATTGATTAAACCAGACGTGTACCCAGGAAAGAAGGATGATATTATGGAGAAGATTCAAGCAGATGGATTTACGGTTGTTGTACAGAGAGAAGTTCAATTTGATAAAGAGAAGGCGGCTGAATTCTACAAGGAGCATTTGGGGAAAGGGTTCTATGAGGAACTTACAACATGGATGAGCAGGTATGATCAAAGTTCCCAACCGAGTATTCATTAGATTAACGGGTGTTTTCTGAAAAAAAAAGCGCACCCATCTATGCAATGGTTTTGGAAAAGAGTGGAGCCATCAAAGGATGGCGAGCATTGGCTGGTCCGACAAACTCAAACAAAGCTCGCGAAGAACATCCAAACAGTATTCGTGCACTGTATGGAACTGATGGAAGTCTCAACGCTGTACATGGGTCAGACTCGGCTCCATCTGCTGCTCGAGAAATAGGTGTTGTCTTTGGAAGTGAAATATCTCCCTACCCGGAACTCCAACGGACATTGGCGCTCATCAAGCCCGATGTATACCCAGCAAAGAAGGAAGAAATTTGCGCTAAAATTAAGCAATGTGGATTTACGATTGTAAAAGAAAGCGAAGTGCAATTTGACAAGGAGAAGGCCGCAGAGTTCTATAAGGAGCATTTAGGAAAAGGATTTTATGAGGAACTCACGACTTGGATGAGCAGGTACAGAAGCCTCTCCAAGAAATTTACTATAACGCCGATTTAAATTAAACACCGGTCTTTTGTTTCAGTGCTCCGATTTATGCCTTGGTTTTGGAAAAGCCTGCTGCAATTAAAGAATGGAGAAACCTGGCGGGCCCGACAAACTCAAACAAAGCCCGCGAATCTGCTCCTCATTCGATTCGAGCTCTCTTCGGGACAGACGGGTCGTTGAATGCAGTTCATGGGTCCGATTCACCAGAGTCAGCTGTGAGGGAAATTGGAGTTGTATTTGGAGCAGAAGTATCAGGCGTCGTCCCCCAATCAAAAAAAGTTGAATCGACCACAATATCAAAAGTTGCTTCACGTGTTACCAGTGCAGGAGGTGCTTTGGCTGCAGATGCACCGCCAGCTGCAGATATTTAAGGTTTTTCTCCTAGTATAAATAAACGAAATTCTCCTCTGAACACTGTTAAATTCCATCTTGCGACTCTTGTTACAAAGAGAGAGAACTAATAAGATAGATATATATTTTATACGACAGTCATCGGTTGTATAGTGTAGTGGTCATCACCCTGGTTTTGATACCAGTAACCCCGGTTCGAATCCGGGTACGACCTGTGTTTCTCATTTTTGGTTATCGCTACAAAAATTTGTTTTTTACGTAGCCTCAAAGATGCAGTCAAAGATGCGACCATTTTGCACTTGGACTGGGCCTTATGTACAGCCTCAGTGTATCCCCTCCACATGTTAAAGATTCGATGTATAGAATATTGAAGAGTGTGGGGCCCTATGGTCTAGTAGTATGATTCTCGCTTTGGGTGCGAGAGGCCCCGGGTTCAATTCCCGGTGGGGCCCTTTTAGTGTGAAAGACGACGACAATGAATATTTTTACCGTTTAACTTTGAGACACAGATATTGGAACAGCCAAGGAGAAACGGACATCAGTTTGTTTTGACAAAACGCAGAAGGCAACTTGGTCTTCCGCAAAGTTTATTCTTTATCTTCATATATGCTGAACGTGAATCCCTTTGAAGAAGAACCCAATATTGCGAACCAAGAA
>JAIVFH010000408.1:0-21836 GCA_025765595.1 Obelidium mucronatum
TTGCAACAGTGGCTCCAAGGGAACATGCCAAGTACTGCATTGGTTTTTCACGTGATGACAATATGGCTTTCAAAGACACCGACCTTCGCCACTTCAAGGACTTGAAACAGTTTCTTCAGCCCTTCTACAATGCAACAAAAAGACTGTCCATTGGTCACAAGCCAACCATCCATATTGTTGTCCCTTTAATGGTTAGTCTTTGTTCAGACTTGAAGGCTATTTCAAATGGCTTCTTTCCTTACTACCTGCGAAACGGAGCCGCTTGTGCATTGGAAAAGCTGGAGAAGTACGCCTATGAAATTTGCTCTTCGGACGCTTACATTATTCCCACAGGTTCAACCCCCTTTTTTTCCCTCTTTATCTTCCTTTTCTCACCAATACCCTTAACTAGAGACATACGCTCAGTCACTTTGTTTCTTCGCAGTGCAGGTTGCAGCCCAATGGAACCTTGTTTAGGCAAACGAAGTGAAACCAACTGACTGCCCAGCCTCAACTATTAAAACTAACTTATCATCAAAAAGCAAAGAAAATAAAATACAAGTTACTCAAATAAAACAAATTTAACAGTTAATAAATAATAAATAAAAAATAAACATTTTAAAAATTGAAAAAAAAATAAAAAAATAAAAATACAAAATAAAAATAAAATAAAAATAAAATAAAATAAAAATAAAATAAAAATAAAAATAAAATAAAATAAAAATAAAATAAAAATAAAAATAAAAATAAAATAAAAATAAAAATAAAATAAAATAAAATAAAAATAAAAATAAAATAAAATATATTAAAAACTAAAAAATAACAAAATAGTAAGAAAAAAAGTAGAAGTGAATTCCATTTGATTTGGATTGCAAGTACTTTTTGTCAGTTTGTTTTATACTTTTTTTCTTGTTATTAACTTGTAATGATTTTTTCCTTGTAATGAGCTTGTAATGACTATTTGTTTTAGTAAGGCACTTGTAATGAATATTTTGTCTTGTAATGACCTTGTAATGAAAGTTGTTTGACAATGAAAAAGGCATGCACCCTTCCAAAAAAAAGTATAAAAGAAGGAACTTTGCCCTTCCAAAAAAATGCATTCTACTGGTTGATGTCTTCTTTGGCTCAGATGCCAAACCCAGGTTTTACTTTCATTAAATTAAAGCTATTACTAAACCAAAATACTTCCAGTTGAATCTACTTGAATACTAGCTGGCAAAAAGGGTGCACACTTTTTGCTTGCATTATCACTATACATTATCACTGTACATTATACACTATATATTATACTCTATTCCCTATACACTACACACTTCACATTATACACAATACAACACACCTACTATTCTTTATACAATACAATGCAGTGTACTGGCAGGTGGAAAGGGTGCACACTTTCTACATGCCATGCATCACTTCATACAATACCCACAATACCGTGCAAGAACAACTCATCTCATACATTCTTGCAGAAAGGGTGCACACTTTCTACCTGCTATGTACAAATAAATACAATACAATACAATACAATACAATACAATACAATACAATACAATACTATACCATAGCTGGTTGGGAGACTGTAGCTGACATACAAATACCATACATACAATTCAATATAATACAATACAATACAATAGAATACAATACAATAGAATACAATACAAATACAATACAATAGAATACAATACAATAAATTAATAAAGCTACAGTCTCCCACTGCCCCCCCCCCCCCCCCCCCCCCCCCCCCCCTCCCTTCTTAAAAATTCTCTCTTGATTGCTTATGTTATCAACAGATAGTTTTTAGATTTCCCCTTCCTTTTTCTGCTTCTTTGCTCTGTAAAGCTTCATTGCCATATCTTATATTTTTCCATATTTATTTTTATAATAAAAGTATGTACAACTAATTCCTCTTGGTATTTAATTTGTTGTGCCCCCTGAAATGCATCCAACTTATTTTCTAACACACTCCCCAGCTTAAATTTCTTTTATTATTCCTCTGAATATGTAAGTGGCTTCAATTTGACCTGTCATGTTACCTGATGGTCATGGGGCTGGGTTAGAGGTGAGTACAAACTTAACCTAGCCATTATTGACATGTATTACCTAAGTCAATATCCTCTCAAGTCTAGGGCTGTTAGCAAGAAAAAGAGAACACATACAGAAAAATTTCTACAAAGTTTTTTTTTTGGCAGTCAAATAGAAATAACAATGGAATAATAATGATTTCTAACATAATTATGTGACTTTTTCCATTTGAGTGAAAATTTTGGCAGGAAATTTCAGGATGAAGGCTCAGAAAAATTTTCTGATGGCTTAAACCCCACCAGATGCTCAACGTTTTTGAGATTTGGAGTCCTAACGGGGATCCTAGTAGGACCCTTAGCCGCATTTGACTAGCTTTCCAACTAGGACTATCAACGCGCTATTAGCGATGGGCTGAAAAAGCTGTTAGGAGCTGTAAATCCAATTGGAAGCGCATTTGGAGCGTGTCGTTAGGCCTAACGGACAGCCTAGTCCGATTCGGGCCCTAGTCGGACTCCGAATCATTTTCCGAAAAGGAGTCCGAATAGGGTCTGAGTCGGGAGTGCCGCTTGCTATAGTACGTGGGTAACCCTGGCATGTTAGTATGGGTAACCTTGGCATGTTAGTATGGGTAACCCTGGCATGTTAGTATGCCAAATCTGTTCAGGTCTTGGGTGGCCAGCATCAGGATTAGGCCATTTTTTACTTCCTCGACTTGTGTTTTTTGTTTGTTGCAGTAGCCAGGCTCCCTAGTTTGAAATAGTACCCAAAGAACACCCCCCTTTCAATCTTTTCAGCTTTGATCATTCTCCAGACTTTGTTTGTTTTCATGTTTGTTTTCATAAAGTTGGGAATCCCCATTGGTTGTAACTTCCAAATGTCAAGAATTCACAAAAATAAAACTCAGGTATAACTTTAAATTAAATTTTCTAAATATAGAACTACAAGGAATTGCCTTCCAACCCCCTCAAACTCCCCCTTAACATGACAGGTTGACAAGCAACCTGCAATTCCAGTCTTGGATCCCCGCCGAAAACTCAAGTTCTTTCTGAACAACCCATATGTCTCACACCACCATGTCGAGGCGCGATTTCGCGCTGTCTATAAGGGGTATCACTCAAAGTATGGATCACCACTTGACACTGGTGTCAACCAGACCGCTGCAGGAAACACCAATGTGGATCCCCTTTTCTCTGAGTGGTTGACTGAGCAGTCTTCCCAACCAGTTCTCTTGGAGTGTGACAAGTATCTTGGAGACCAACTAGAGCCAACTGCTGAACTAGCAAGCTTGTCTTTCTGTCCACTCCAATATTGGAAGCAACAAAAAGCGTGGCCAGTTTTACAGCGCATGGTCCGTGACTACTTTGCCTCACCTGGATCAAGCGTGGACGTTGAACGAATGTTTTCTGTCAGTGGTAGAATGTGCTCAAGTCTGAGAACGCGGCTTAAGGGACAAACTATTGAAATGGCACAATGCCTAAAAGATTGGTATCCAAACTTGATATTTGACGAGACAAAGAAGGAGCAATATGTGTTTTATTTTTAAGTTGTGGTATTTTATTTATTTATTCTTGTTTATATCTAACTTTGTGGTATTTTTATTTATTAAATATTCTTGTGTTTACTTCCCATTTTATTTAAAAGATACGATGTATTTCACATTGAACTATAGAGGTAAACCCGTCGGGTTTCAGGGCGGGTTCGGGATTGGGCTCTTCCCCGAACCCGTTTTTTCGGGATTGACCTAAACCCAACCCCGAACCCGCCCCGTTCGCACCTTAGAGATGACGAAGTCTCTGCCACATGAAGTTCAATTGGACTTTCCCCTTTTGAGTCAGCAATCTGGAGTTGACTTGGAGATTATTGAGGACATTGGTGTTGACCTCAAGATGGGTCCTGGTGCGGCCAGGAATAAATTTGCCGAGCATTTCTGCAAGCGCCACACAAAGGACTTTCTTCGCTACCATCAACAATTGAAACGTATTTTCGCCAGTACCAACGGCAGCCAACAGCCAATGCCAATGCATTTAAGTTTCCAACAAATCCTGACGGATCACTGAAAGTATCAGTGATAAAACCGTTTCCTGATTTCTTTGATCCTTACTTACTATGGGGGTGAAGTGATGTGTAAAGCATGGCTCTTGAAGATGTTTGTGCAACTGCAGAAATCTTGTCGGTCCTACATGGATGGAGAGATCCAAAGAAGAGTTTCCTCCCACGGAATTTATGCTATTGACCACACCTTTCGAGTTTGCCATGGTTTGTCACGCCAGAATGGCCAGTACCCGATTGAATGAGTATTTTATCAACGAAATGATAATGGAGAACTCCGTTTGAATCACTTGTTGCCATCTGCTGGTCATTCTGCTGCTGAGGTTCCCTTAAAATCTGCAAAACCAACAATGGATGCTTCTGGTTGCGGGCACCCTGAGATTATTTACTCAGACAAGTGCTGTGATGACCGAGGCTTCCTCACAAAGCTTTTTCCAAGTTTACAGAGTCGTGTCAAGGGCCTGGACTTTTCATCTCCTGCTACTGACTTTGAAGTGGTTTACTATGGAAGGGAGAATACAACTTCATTGGGTCTCAAGTGCTCTAGTCTGTTGGAATTTGTAAAATTGCATCGCGTTTTTATGAGTGTGGACTGTGAGTGGGATACATTGAATCATGGGAAAGTGGGAAAGGTTCCGGTTCTGACATTTGCAGTGAATCAGCCAAAGCCATTTACAGCATTTGTGAATTTGGACACAACAAAATTGTTTCCATTGGAGTTGAAGACACTGTTGGAGCATAAGAATGTCACGAAAATTGGCTCCCATGTATTCCATGATGCAAGACACCTCCTAAACGATTATGGGATTAAGTTAAAAGAGGAGGAGTGCATTCGTTTGGAGAAGCTGTGCAAAAAAAACAAATGGACTTTGTCTACCAAGGTTGGAATGAAAAAGATGGCGGAAAATGTTGTAGGTTTGAAGATGAAGAAGGATGAAGGGATTCGAACTGGAAAGTGGAACAAGAAGGACCACACCAAAGAAGAGATTGCGTATGCCATTGATGATGCTACAATTGGTCTCTTGATATACGAGCGTGCCAAGTTTCAACGCCCCAATGCGGAGTTTGCAGCTGTTAGGAATTACCATCCAGTCTCAAATTCAAGCCCAGCTTCACCAGCAGACTCCGCAGCTGTTGGGAATTACCATCCAGTCTCAAATTCAAGCCCAGCTTCACCAGCAGACTCTATATCGGACATGTCACCTCAACTAGTGTCTCCAACTGAGCCTTTTGAGGTCATAACACGTGTCTTGCTTGATCCATTCCATTTTATGCAAGGAATTCAAAGACTGCTTCCAAGTCCCAAAAAGCATCCGGCATCAGGAGCCGCTATGAAAGCTTTTCGAGATGCTATTTTTATGATTAATGATGATGATCAAATGAATGTTGAGGCTGTATTGAAAGACCAGTTCAATGGGATGACTTTTGAGGAAATGTTTGTGAAGGATCCTGATTGGTTGTTGAAACGTGTTTGCCGTTTGATACCATTGGTCTCAGTGTTGATGCCTCAACTGGAGCAGTTCCTCGCAACCTTTTCGGCACCTGAATTCACGTATCAAGGGATTCCGGTTTTTTCTGAAGCTGCTATCAAAGAACTGAGACAGCATATGGAAAAGCATGTGTCTGCAGGCTGTCTTTCAGATCCACCAGGAATATCACTCTATCGCATCATTGGTATGTCTTAAATCCCCATATTGTTTTGCTTATTTCAACACAGGTAAAGACAAATATGGCCTTACAATATACCTGTGTCTGCGTGGTTCTTCGGCATTGGAATCCTTTCACCAAACTGGAAATTGAACACTTCAACCTTGTTCATGCTCTTTGGAATATTTTGACACATTGAATGCAGTCTTTCTTCATCGTTTCAACATACGTGCTAGTGAACGTTACTGACCCGGATTCCCAAAGACAGGCCACTACGACCACTTTTTGTTTGATTATATCAATGATGTTGCTCAGCGTCTTTATGGTGAACCAATCCTGAGCTGGTGGTCTATTCCAGCTGTTCGAACAATCACATCTGAATCTTTTGGTGTTGCTCCTTGTGTTCCAGTTAACCAGCAAGATATATTTGAAGAGAATGCAGTGAAAGCATATCCTTCACTTCATCGTTTTGTAGCTGTTTGTCAAAAACTGTTGATCCCATTCACTGCCGTGTCAACTGTTGAGGAAATGGGGCTGTTCAAGAAACATATTCCAGAGTATTATGGAAAAGCAAAGCGTGGACTTAAAGCCATTGAAGATGCTGATTGGGTCAAAATGGCGACAGATTGGAATAGTGGAATGTTGGTCGACTGCACTGGGCGTTTTCAATCTCCACTTCCAGGATATTCAACCAACATCTGGTGAAAATTCCCAGGAGCATTGTCATCTTTCTTCGAAGTATATGGCACAGCTCGTAAGCGGAGGCTTATGATTGATGCTAACCAGGATCCATTGATGCTCATGCGCCAATCATTTGTACAACATCCACCAATGTCTGTGGAGTTCTTGGGAGCAGTTTCTTCTAAACCGCTAGGGCATCTTGATATCCTAACTCATGAAAGTGATTGGTCTGATGATGATTTCCCAAACTTCAATCAAGGCAAACCATTGCAAGCCCAACCATCTCAACTCCCACCATCTACAGCTCTTCAAGTTCAGATGCGTCATAATGCTCCAGTCTTTGAACCTCATAGTATCTGTCCGCCCGTTGTCACATTGCATCAGCAAAGAGTTTCTGTCCCATCAGGCATTCGGTCCTCTGAAGTAGCTGCGCCAAGCACTCTGTAGAATGGTCTGTCACACTTCGCAGTTCCTGCTGGTACTGCCGTTCCATCTGAAAAGAAACACCCAAAATCATGTTTTCATTGCAGCTTGACAGATTGTCCAGGTATAGCGCAATGATTCACTTTTATTGGCTTTAAACCACTATGCAATAGGGAAAAACAACCGCAAGAAATGCAGAACACTGATTCCAGCACAGCCTACAACCCACTTGCAACGAATTCTACCTCAACAAAATCTTCCAGAAGAAAGCAGCTCTCACTGATTGTTTCTTTTTCGTAAATCTTCAATAAACCTGTCTTGATGCAACAACCCAACACACTGTTGTGAGTGTTCCTTCATCGATCTCTCATTTTCCTTTCTTCCTTTTCCTTTCCCCCTTTCCTTTCTCTTTTCCTTTCTCCTTTCTTTCCCCTTTTCTCCCTCTATTTTTTTTTAAGTTGGAAGGGGGCAAGTGGTGTACGAGCCCTATTTTCTTTATATTTCTTGTTTTGAAAGTGGAAAAATCATTTTTTTAAATTGAAATCTGGTTTTATTGAATTTCCAAGATGCCAAAGATAATGAAATGCATTTAAAATGGTCAAAAATCATTTTCAGGATACAGGATGTGTTAAGTTTTTTTTTTCAGATTGGAAATGCATTAAAATGGATTGTGAATGGATTGAATGGATTGAATGGACAAAATGCGTTAAAATGTATTTTAGAAAAATGTCTGATTTCCTGATGTTGGAAGAACGTGAGGTAGAACACTTCATAATTCACGTTTAAATTTTCAGTTGGGCAGGAAGGGGAAGGTTGTGTTTTATAGTGTTTTATTGATGTGATAAGGGCCCAGTCCAAGTGCAAAATCGTTGACAAAATGTATTGCGAAAAACATCTTTGGCCCTCCTCAAAAAACATTTTTTGTGACAACTTTCATTGATGATTTTGCACTTGGACCCCTAAAAAAAATTTCTTGGTTCAAATCCCAGATTTTTTGTCAGGTTCGACGGTTGGCTCATTTACTGCATGTTGGGTGCTACAATGGCTCATGTGAAGAAAGAAGTACCTGCCTTGTGAACTTTTTTATGTGTAACACACTTTTGGGGAGAGTCGGACGGTGGACAAAAAGTAACCAAACAACAATACTACATATACAATTGATGATTGCAAAGTGATGCGATAAAGGAGTAGCAAAATATGGGTAAACCCAAAAGATCACGCAGAGTCAAACAAAAAGCCAGCACCACCACAACAACGACATCCTTCAGCTGCCAAGTTTCTCAGAATTCCATCTTGCCCATATGAAGCAATGCTCTTGTCAAAAGAAATGCCCCTTTTCAACAAGCGGTCGATTGCATAAACAACGAAGTGCTGCAAATTCAGAAATTTCGAATCCCAAAGAGCCGGATGAGGCTTCTTTTGAACAATCTAAATAGTAACATAAAATTTGTTTGTGTTAGTGGTCGGTGTTGCGAATCAATACGTACAATGCAATGGGAGCGCTGCTTCTTATCCCATGCAACCAGGTCATCATCAACAATAAATCCATTGTTGATAGCAATAGGAAGCCAGCAAAACATATCTTTTGGAGCAGGTTGTTCGCCCTTCCGTTCTTCGTCATATTGTGCTTTTAGCCGAAAAAACTTTGAGTTGGTCGAACGTGCCCCAACAATGGCATGGCGCCCACACTTGTTGTTCAAATGCTCCATCACAGCTGGGAGAACTTCTTCTTTCCCATTAGATGCAATGACAAATCGCCCATTTGGGTGATTTTTCAAGAACTCCACAGCCTCACTCGAAACTATGGCTTTAGTGTTGTCCTTCAAAGTTATGATACGATTCTCCGGATAATCAGACAGTTTGCCCCCAGAAGCCTCAAGATCTGCAGAGCGCAAAATAAGCGTCCAGTCAACATCGAGGAAGCAGTAGAACCCGCCATTCTTCTCGAAATTATTGTGCTCAGCACGAAACTTGGCAATCAGACTATCTTCATCTACGGCCCAAAGACAGACCCTTAAAGATGTATATAAATGAAAACTGAATCACAGCAGATGGTGTTGATGTTCTTACTGGGTCGGATGGCCAATCACAGGAATAAGTACAAAGCAACGACCATTATTATCCAAAGCAGCGACCTAGTTATAGTCGATGGTCAAAAGTCAAGAATACAATCAGCTGAACTCACTTTAGCATCACACGCTAAGTATGCAATGTACTTGGCCTCTTCATTGCCTGCCCCTTCCAGAGTACCAAGCATTTGTGCCGCTATAATTATGCGAAATATTCATAAGCATAGATAAATATCAGAAAGATAATCATTTCAAAACTCACTTTCTGGATAAATTTTAAGATGTCTTGTAAAACCCCAGGCTCGCTCACTAAATTGCGTTGGCGCAAACGGCTTTTCAAAGGATCGGGCAAACTTTGGCGGAACAGTTCCAGAAACAAGGCTGAATTTAAGATCAACGTGATTCGTGACGTTGAACTGGACTTTAAGCTTTTGAGGGGACAAAAAGCGCCGTTTCTTTGAATCATGCGTTTTGAGAGGTGTTGTTGTGGGGGCTGCCGAAAGCTGTGGAAGAAGTCAGAAGATTCATAGCACAGCACAATATCTAGCAGATCGATACCTTTTGATCAATTTTGCGCAACACTTCTGATGTTGCTGTCAATGGTTGGCCTATGGAAGGACCCGAATCACAAGAACCATCCAGTGTTTCCAGAGGTACAGGATCAGCTGAAACTGTCTTTGGAAGTCCTTGCGGGAAGATTCTTTGAACAGAGGCAGGCGGCTTCAAGCTTAGACCGTCAAGCTGATTACAAAAGTCAAGAATACATGATGTCATCTCCGTCACATCCTCTTCAAGTTTAAACATCGAGTCAAGGAAGTGTCGTGTGATAAACCGTTCTCCCCACAACCAGTTTAAAAAAGAAATCAGTTCATGGCGACTTGACGTGCAATAGAGTGGGTGTCCTGTCTCTCCAACAATTCCAAACAATCTATTTCCTCTTTCTGATGCATAATCCTTGATGAATTGATTGTATTGACGAGTTTTGTTGAAGTATTGTGACTCGACTTTATGATTTGCTGGTTCGCGATTACTATTATACAAGGCTGTGATGGCTGCGAAGATGAAAAGTCGAGGTCCCAAAGCGTCTGTGTAGCATGTTTTGTCCAGAATATTGTTATCCATCGATGGTGCTATAGTCAAATATTAGTCAGCGAGGTGAGCACAATTACACGTGCCAAGCAACAAGTTGTGTGTAATTTTCAGGTGTTTTAAAAGGTTTACAAAACTGCGCACGGAAAATTTTATGGGATGAATCACTCATGGGAGTTCAAAAAGAGGAAAATAAAAGCGAGCTCAACAGAATTCGAATATTACCCTTATGACCACTGACTCAACCTAAATTTGGATTCACTTAACAATATTCGCAATCTTTATTGTGCTGTGCAAAAATCACACAAACTCCACGTCACCACCCACTGTCGCCGTTATAAAAAAAACATGTACTTTAGAGGCTCAAATAAGATCAGCAATGTTGAGAGGCATTTCGTCAATCTGGGTGCTGTAGAACGTTTCAATGTCACGGAGCATGCGAGCATCGTCACCAGCAACAAAGTTGATGGCAACACCCTTACGACCGAAACGACCACCACGACCGATACGGTGGATGTAGTTTTCACGGTTGGATGGAAGGTCGTAGTTGATGACTAAGGAGACGTGTTGAACATCGATACCACGGGCAAGAAGATCAGTGGTGATGAGGACACGGGAGGATCCAGAACGGAACTCCTTCATAATGATTTCACGCTGTTGTTGGTCCATTTCTCCGTGCTACGCAAATTCGTATCAGTAACATCAAGTTCCTGCGTATTAAATATCAATACATACCAAAGCAGAGACAGTGAATTCACGGGCGTGCATCTTCTCAGTGAGCCATTCAACTTTTCTACGAGAATTGCAGAAAATAACGGCTTGGGTAATAGTAACGGTTTCGTACAAGTCACACAAAGTGTCGAGCTTCCAGTCTTCCTTCTCAACAGCAACGTAGAACTGCTTGATACCTTCCAAGGTGAGTTCGTCACGCTTAACAAGAATTCGGACTGGGTCACGCATAAACTTCTTGGTCACATCAAGAACTTCAGCAGGCATGGTGGCAGAGAGGAGAACAACTTGTGTTGTGCCTGGAAGGGTTTGGAAGACTTCGTAAATCTGGTCCTTGAATCCACGAGACAACATTTCATCGGCTTCGTCAAGAATGAACATTTTGATGTCATCAGTCTTGAACAAGCCACGGTTGATCATGTCAAAAACACGACCTGGGGTTCCGACAACAACCTGTGCACCATCCTGCAACTTGCGCATGTCGTCCTTAATGCTGGTACCACCAATACAGGCGTGACAGTCAACGTTGAGGTAGTCGCCAAGAGCGAGAACAACCTTTTGGATTTGTTGAGCCAATTCACGGGTTGGAGCAAGGATAAGGGCCTGGGTCTTCTTGACAGTCAAGTCAATAGATTGGAGAGCAGAGATGGAGAAGGTGGCAGTCTTTCCAGTACCAGACTGGGCCTGGGCAATAACATCGTGCCCCTTGACGACTGGGAGAATGGCTCTCTGCTGAATGGCGGATGGCTTTTCAAACCTGGAAGATAGGTGTGTAAGACAAATTGCTAAGATAAAAGAATACACACCCGTAGGAGTAGATTCCACGGAGGAGTTCTTCCTTCAAGTTCATGTCATCGAACTTGTCGACAACAGTGTCCCAGTTGGACTAATGCGTTAAGAGAAAAATAGGTTAGTGACTTCGCCCAGCCCTGCCCACCCAACGCAACACACCTCAATTTCGCCCTCTGGCACGTCGCTAAGCCCGACGGTGGCTTCATTTTCGCTGAAACAAAGGCGGTGGGTTAGCAAAGCGTCTAGAATCAACACCCTTCCGCTCGCATGCAGCTAGGACAGCCCCCGCACCACCCCGACTTCCTCCCACTCGCCCCCACATTGGGCGCATCTCTGGCGGCGGCTTGAGTCCAGACACTAACAAAATCCACCATGCAAACGTCAACTCACTTTCTGCTCATTTTTTTCTGCTGTTGAAAATTCGTCCATCAAAAAAGAAAAAAAAACACAAATCGGAAAATTTCAGTGAGGAGTTGTATTAGTTTCAAAAGCGAACGTAGTTGCCTTGAATAAGAGTAGCTATGTTGAAGCGAATGGAGTGTCGAAAGGTCGGTGAGAAACTTGTGGGCAGTGATTCTAACTGAATGTGACTCAATGAGGAAAAGCCGTGGAGTTTATGTGGACCACGATCTCGAGCAAGTGAGCAATAAAGTGTGCACGGTTGCCATCTTCATTGTTTTATTTCAAGAAAAACTCAATAAAAAGGATGACCCAAGAATAGTGAGTGACTCCACCCTCGCCTCAAAGCCCAATGAGCGGCCTCCAGTGCAAACCCAATAGCATCGCTTCAACTCCTATAACATCTGCTGGCGGTCTCGTGGCAGCGCGGCCCCTGCGTCAATTTAACGCTACTTCCACGATATCAAGACGTTTGACAATCTAAATTTAACAAACCAACCCTCCACCAAAACAGCGACTACCTCTTCAAGCTTCTCCTTATCGGTGACTCTGGCGTTGGAAAGTCTTGTCTGTTGTTGCGTTTTGCTGACGACACCTACACGGAGAGTTATATCAGTACTATTGGAGTTGACTTCAAAATTCGCACCATTGAACTCGAAGGAAAAACTGTAAAACTTCAAATTGTATGTTGATCATTTTTTTTATCTCAAGCGGTGGACGCGATGGACAGCGATATATTTTTTGGTGCCTCCGTTGTTGCCTTTTATTGTCAACAAGGAAAGATCATGTTTATGACCTTTAAACTGGAATGGAGAATATTTTCGCTCTGTATTAAAACGGAAAGATATGTCGACGGCAAGATGGGAGCCTCAGCTTCTCCTTTCGTGATTGATTAATAATTCGTGGCCGCTTTGGGACACTCTCTTTCCGCCTCTTCTTTTGATTATTTTGACTTTGCTCTCATTGAAATATATATCTACAGTGGGACACAGCTGGTCAAGAACGTTTCCGCACCATCACATCATCATACTATCGCGGTGCCCACGGAATCATCGTAGTCTACGATGTCACTGATCAAGATACATTCAACAACGTGAAGCAGTGGTTGCAAGAAATTGACAGATATGCAGTGGAAGGTGTCAACAAGTTGCTCGTTGGAAACAAGAGTGATTTGAAGGAAAAGAAAGTCGTCGATTTCAATGCCGCAAAGGTATTCTTTTGGTTGTGGTTTTCAGTGGTATGTTATTTCTTTTTAACTCTGTTTTGTTGCAGGAATTCGCCGACACCCTTGAAATTCCATTCTTGGAAACTTCCGCAAAGAACTCATCCAACGTCGAGCAAGCCTTCTTGACAATGGCAAAGCAAATCAAAGATAGGTGTGTGGATCAAACTCGTTTTTTTTAAAAAGCAGTATTTCATTCTCATTTACGTCTCTTCGTAGAATGGGATCCGCCACAGCCGCTGCCCCAAACAAAGCCGCCGTAAAAGTAACCCAAGGATCTAACGTCCAAGCTCCCTCTGGAGGCTGCTGTTGAAAGAAAAGAAAAGAAACCATGCAGTGTATTTTTCATCGTTCTTTTTTCCCCCTGCTGTGCATGCGGTGTTGTTGTGTGTGGTGTGTTGTGCTGTGAGTTGAATCGCGATGCTGGAACGCTGTTTTGTTTTTTTGCCTTGTCTGTTTTTCGTTTCTGTTGGTTTTGTGTCCTTCTTTTTTTCGTCGTTTGTGAAGTCATAATAATCGTCCAAAAACTTAATCCGTTTCTGCAAATACCTGAGTCAGGCAACCGCCATGCACGTACTATCTGGATTTATTGTTTTTAAATACAGCGAAAAAAAAACCATCAATTAATTGCAAACAGCCCATGTCCAACAACGCCACTTCCTTCAAATCACTAGTCGATCAGAAAACTCGTTCGAAGCGGAGAAAAAGACAAGTAAGACAGTGAACTTCAGACAAACTATAAGTTTGTCGAGGAATCTCAGGATTTTTACAGAGTCAAAGAACTTTTACGAACAAGACTGGTTGAATGCGGTTGGCGGGATGACTTGAAAGCTCTTTGCAAAGGTTCGTTTTTACCTTTCATGCGTTCATGTTCAATGGATTCCAATTCTATCGTTTCTGTTATCATAGATGTGATCCAGTCGAAAGGACTCGAACATATAACAGTTGAAGAGCTGATTTTAGAAATCACACCGAAAGGGCGCGGTATGCATTTCTATTAATTTTGGTTTTTGGTTTTTTTTTTTCTTGCAGCGGTTGCTGAACATTTGTGTAGCCATGGTTCCAGACACTGTGCGTGCCGAAGTTCTCCAAAGAATTAGGAAAGTGCTGAGCGATCCATGAAGCAAAATAAAAGATAAAATAATAATGACGCTGCTTGAGTATATTAATCCGTTTAATCTTCGTTGTGTCAAAACAAGGTTAACAAAGACATCCCCACAACAAAATAAAAAGACCAAGTGAAAAAAAATATAACAAATGGAAACACGCATCATGGGGCCACCACAGGCGCCGCATCAGCCTCTTGAAAACAACTTTACAACGCCATCGGCGCCAGCACTAGCAAAACATTCGTCCTCTGAAGTAGGATGGTACGAGACATCCCAAATCCCTTCATCATCTTTCTTTCGATGTGTGCTGTACTCTTGAATGCAGGTTCGTGTCCCAATGTCCCACCATCGAAGTGAGCAGTCGTGTCCTCCAGAGGCAAAATACAATCCAGATGAAGTTGGGGAAATTGTTATAGATGTGACTGAATTGACGTGACCCAGCATTGAATGAACACATGCGCCTAATTTGTTTGATGTGTTAATAAAAGTCAAATGCAAAGCAAAGAAAACCAACTTTACCCGTGTTAATATCAAACAACCGAATAAATCTGTCTTCATGAGCGGATATCAGCAGCGGTAGTGTCGGATGCACAGCAATATCATTGATTTGAGTTCCCAAAGAACCATCTGAACGGAAAATCAACATTAGAGCTCATAAAAACAAAAAGTAAAAAAATTCCTACCATATGATTCACTGCTTTGAAACTCAACAATAACTTTGCCGGTTTCAACATCATAGACTCGACACCCACTGTCTTGGTATGCTACAGCAATTGTTCGCCCTAAACCCGACGGCACCCATCTCACACTTGTTGGATTCACAAAACTGGTAGTTGGGTTCGCTCCGTTTGATTTAATGGTACTTAATAATCGATGGCTCCCTCGGTCGCTGGCATCAAATATCTTCACAGTACCATCCGCGGAAGCAGTGGCAAGACATATATTCCGCTTTGTCAGGGTATCATTCAGTTGCATATCCCAGACTGTATCTGTATGCGCTACAATCAGTTGCTTTTGAGGATTCGCACCTATTGAAGAATAACACTTGGTCAGCCTTATTTCTGAATGCAATGCACATGATGTCGCTTTCTCCCACCATAAGATGCATAAGTTCCCCTCGAAACTAAATCCCCGCCATTTTCATCCTTCAGACTCCAAAAACGCACACTTGAGTCAATTCCACCAGTATAGAACCCTTCTCCATCACAAGTGACTGCCAGTGCCGTCACTGCTCCAGCATGACCCCTGAATGTAAAAACAGGTTCCAAATCCGCTTTGGGTGTAATAGTCTTCCGGTGGTCGCTGGCTGGAGAATTCGAGTACAGAGATTGAAGGGACCATAGCTTCGCTGTTCCATCTTCAGAACATGAGATGAGGGCTTTGTTGGATGAGGTGGGTAGGAATTCAATGCTTCGGATAGAGTCTAGATGACTATTTAGCGTCGCTTTCGGTTTCCAGATTTTTTCAGATGTGTGGGGAACCTGACGTTCAAAGTATTTATTAATGTCGTATTGGTGAAACAGTGTTTTCATACTTGCTCTGGTATAATCCCATCATCCATTCTTTGATTGATACAGCCATAGTTAGGAGCACTGAAAAACAAGGGATATCAGGCATGCCAAAGGAAAGCCATTAAAATTAGGCGCAAAACATTTAAGCCCACATACCCATTAGATACTCCACCGATGTCATCCAAATCAGACAATGTTCCGGCTGCAGAAGATGAGGCTGACGTTGATGAATGTATGGAAGTCTTGTCATTGGACAAGTCTCTGCGTGGATGCTTCCGCTTCACTGTACTTTCAACAGGACCATTTGAGGTGGCAGAAGAATTCGACTTTTTCAGAATAGTGACCTTGGGCTGCATGGGAGGTTGTTGGTCAAAGGAAAATTGATGCGGCTGACCATTTGCCTCTGACAAAGGCGGGCCCCTCGCCCGAAATCTCAATTCACTTTCTTCAGTCTCATTCTCGTCGTCATCAACCAAATCACCGACAGATGACGGATGTCCAAAATAGCCGTCGGCATGGTCTTCAGAAGCAACATTTGGTACGACTGCAAAGCGTTGGTGCTGGGAGGACTGCATGCTGCGCTCAGAAGGATTCAATGTGGATGATGGTTGCATATTGGCGTGAGAAAGCAAATAATTCGCTTCCCGCAAGTAATTCTTCAGAATTTCGCGACTCCTCGCGTGCCCGAGACCTTTGGAAAATCCCAAATGCAAATTCGCGGAGGCAATAGGAACAGTCGTGGAGGGTGGTGGATTGCTGTTTGTGAGGACAACCGAACCAACTGCAGGAACAACCGAATCGGGTACAGCATCGCCATGGCCGGTCGGCTCACCAGAGGAAAGCCCGTCTTCTTGTTTAACTGGCGTGGTGGAATCGCTGTGTTTTTTGCTGAACAGATATCATTTAGGTAGTTGACAGTGCTTGGGAACGCAGGTAAAATACCGTTCGTTCTTTAACGCAAACTCGAGCATCTTCGAGCGACGAGTGAGATCGGTATTAAGAGTTTCGAGTGCCCTTTTTTCCCCTAGCAGCAGGGCCACTTGCGCCTACAGCAGTCGTTTAGCACCATCACTTTGCCCACCACATGTTGCTTGCGGCACACCTTCAGAGCCTCCTTCTCGATGGTCCACTCGTTGCGTTCCCGTTCGAAGCGTCGCCATTCAGTGTTTAGAAAGTGGAGGACGCCTGGGAGCGAGTAACCGTCCATTTACTTAATTCGTTTAATTGAGTTATTATTTTATTAAAAACTATTATTTTACTTTTATTCAAGCTAACAGTAAAACCAAACACGTCACCGCCACTGCATCTACGAGAATCTCGAGCGATGCTACAGCGATTTTCATACTCCTATATTTATTCAATTTTCCGTTCAAAATGAAGTTTTCGGCAGTTCATTATCGACGTTCTAGAGTATTTGGAGCTATCCAACAAAAAAAGACCAACGTATAATGGACATTCCAAAGCAGCCCTGAAATTGAAAACAAAATCAGTGTAAAATCTAGATGAAATACAGCAAGTTCGTGGGAACTTATGGGTCTGAAAGGAGCCAGCTCCAAACAGTCAGATGTTACTAGCCGGCCACACTAACGGGATTACACCGGATCGCACCTGCCGCAGTCTTGTTGTCAAAACTATAGCGGCACCATAAGCATAAAATACGAGTTATCTGAGAGGAGGCCAGCTCCAAACAGTCAGGTGTTACTAGCCGGCCACACTAGCGGGATTACACCGGATCGCACCTGCCGCAGTCTTGTTGTCAAAACTATAGCGGTACTCGCGGGAGGGGGGGGGGGGGGGGGGGGGGGGGGGGGGGGGAAGGAGGAGACGCGTTTCTACAGAAATCTTAATAGTAAAAATAATAAATGTTTCAGCGGTTCCGTCCCGCCTGACGCTAATAAATTCGGAAATGTCCATTAAAACTTGACAGAGGGTTCGTACTTAATTAACTAAAAAGGCCGAAGAAAAAGTCATTACGAGGACGCTTCACGTGATGACAAGAAACGTATAAAAGATGGGAAGAAATGGAGTCGGGATTTCTATACTGAGTTTCATAATTATTAGGAAGTTCTCTGACATACGTACTTATTTTAAAAGAATGTGCAGATTCACATTTGGTAGATCTGACACACCTGAACTTCTTTTATAGGAGGATTAACAAACTTTGAATTTCAATGAACTGTGTCGAGTTGTCTGCAGATGAAGGCGACGCCGACACGCCGCTGGACGACGAGAGGCTCTCTACTTATGCGCTCAAAGCTATGAAGACAGGGACGTTTAACATTGGCCTCTTTTTGAAGTATGGAAATTTCACATCGAAGCAACAACATGAAGCATTGTTGTCTCTACATGCTGTGATGCAGTATGCGAACAAAAAGCGCCAAGAATTACCAGAAGATCCAAAACGTCGTGTCAAACACGCTCTTAAAAAATTGAACTCCCTCAAGGTACGTAGTCAATTTCATTCCTTGCAATCTGAATTTCGAAAAAATAAACTGTTAAATTCTCTGTTTGTAGCTTGATGATGAAGGCGGTGAGTGGTTAAGCCATTGGGAGCTAATAAAGGTCAAGGAAGCTAAGGTGGGGAATAGTCTGTTAGATATTAGGCACTAAAATCAATCATTGCTTAGGTTGTTAATCGACGGAAGCGAGAATTTGAAGCAGACGGAATACTCACAGCAACAGTTGCTAAAGTGCGGAAAGAAGAACAAAACCTCCTTCAAAAAGCGAAAAAACCGAGACTTCTCTTGATTGAGCACATCAAACAAATCATTGTTAAACCTCTTTCCGGTGATATTCCTGCTTGCCTAGTCTCTATTTCGGCCTATTTGAGAACGTTGGGACCTTGCGACGCCTCTCAGTCACTGCTAATTGATTTAAGAAGAAATAACGTTGACATCTTCTCCTCGATTCCTCCGGAAACAATTATCGAATACACGGAATATATTACTGACCGCTGGGACGCTACTTCTCCACCTGGAATTCAGGTGACACACCGTTACGTTTTATTTCGCTCATGCCAAAAAAGGATTTTCTTTGCGGTTTATTTAATGGGATGGCTGTGATCGACCGCTCAACCTGGTCTGAGTATTTGGAGAATTTCCGTATTCCAAAAACGTTTGTTGGGATTTGTTTCACCAATGCCCTCAAAGTAATTAAGATCACATTTCCAAATTTGTAGGTGTTTCATATTTTAATCTTATTGTATGCTGTTATTTTTCTAATATTGTTTTTAGTATTCGCGCCCTTCTTGACCCTACGGCTCCTCTTCAAGACAATAGCATTCTTGAATCGCGAATGCTGAATGATTTTATTCATCCTCTTTTCAAAGAATCTCTCTTTTTATTCGGAAACGAAACTGTTTGGCACAGTGGTGAGATTCCTCATGCCTACTTTGTCCATCTGACCCGCGCCGATGGTATGTACCTGAAGGCTTCATTCTTAGAATCATTTATTTGAAATTTGGTCAACCTTCAATTGACAGGTGTCGGCAAATTGAGGGGCAAAGATCTGCCTATAGCCTATTTTGAGGGTGCTCGTCCCGCGTCCCGACATCAAAAAGGAGTTGCTGATGACATGAAGATACGTGCCAATTGTGTTTCCATTCTCCGGCAAGAGGTTGTGGATATTGAAAGTCTACGGAAGAAAATGCCTGCAACTTTGAGAACGTTTGGGGCTCAATACTTTAACAATCGATTGAGCTTCTGTGTAGCCGATTGCTTGGGTTTGTTGCTCGTCTTCCTGTTTGAAAATCTCACGAGATACCAGATAACGTGTTTTTGCATACTTTTGATGAAGTCAGTGTTCCCAGAAACACATCCGAAATTCGTGGCTTTGCTGACTTGTATGAGACCATGTTTGGTTGGAGTGTATGTATCTTGCTCTTTTGCCATTGAAACTAAAATGTCCACTTAAACTTTTCTGCAGGCAATGGTTGGGGACATGGTTGCAACATTTGAGACAGCTGAGCACCAGCAACGAAGAAGCCGAAAATCATTTTTCAACTCTTTTACAGCAATGGCAAAAAAACCGTGTGAGGAAGATGCTTGATGATGTGTTGAGTTTTGCATGATTACAAGAAATAAATCAAGTGATAAATGAATAATATGCAGCAACACCCGCCTGGCGACAAGCCGCGCCGCGCGCGCAAGAAGCCCGCCGGCGCCGGGCCCGCCGCCCCCCGCGAGTTCAAGGCCGTTGTGCGGCGCCTGCCGCCGCA
Source organism: Obelidium mucronatum (assembly GCA_025765595.1). Lineage (NCBI taxonomy): Eukaryota > Fungi > Chytridiomycota > Chytridiomycetes > Chytridiales > Chytriomycetaceae > Obelidium > Obelidium mucronatum. Next base: position 19,944 of record JAIVFH010000408.1, read on the forward strand.
CCTTCCGAGCGCCGTCTTTCGAGCGCACGGCGGCGGCGTGGACGCAGGACGACCGCGTGGTGTGGCGCTCGTTTGTCGCCGGAAAACTGTCGAAGCGGTTTGTTTGTTTTGTTTGTTTTGTTTTGTTTGTTGTTTGTTGTTTGTTCGAGCGCGTCAGCCTAACGAAACACAACAGCGCCCCGGCAAAGCCAAACACATTCGCACGCGCCTATCTGGCCTTTGCCTCGCTCGAGCATCTGCTTGAGTTTGCCCAGGCCTTCAACGGGTGGCTGTTCAGGACGAAAAGAGTGCGTGTTCTTTGTTACTGAATCTGCTCAGCCTCTGACATGATATCTCTTCCTTGCATTAGCTGGAACTGAATACAGAGCTCAGGTTGAAATGGCCCCCTTTCAAAAGACTCCTAGAAGGAAACCACGCGTTGACTATAGAGTAAACACTCTTGACACTGGTACGTTCAACAGACGTAGATCCAGTCCCCTTGATTCTAACGATACACCGACTTTTTCTCCAAAAAAAAGATCCAGAATATTTAGCATTCCTTGAATCCCTCACAGTGGATCCAAAGGAAGCTTTTGCTGCTGCACAATCGGCTGAAGCTTCAACAACAGCAACGAGCGTTATTGCAGAAGATCCAAAATCCACTCCGTTGCTGGACGATTTAAGGGCAAAAAAGGCTGCCCTTCTGGAAGCCAGTGAGAAACGGAATGCGCTCAGAAAAGCCAAAAAGGCGGCAAATGATGCGGCGCTTCTTGCCGCAAAGGCTGCACGCAAGTCAGCTGGTGGACCAAAAGTTCGTGGAGCTGGAAAAAGCGGAGGATCGACCAGTAACGTGAAAACTGGAGGAGGGCCAACAGGAGGAGCACCAAAACCTGAAGGAAAGAGAAAAAACGGAGGGAAAGAAAAGAAAGAAAGGCGGCTCCTTCGGCTGTGGTTCCTACGCCAGTACCGGCTGTACAGCCTTTGGCAATCAAGAAGAAAGAAATCGCAACACCATCAGTATCCACAAGTGAAGTACCAGTTGTCCCACAGCAACCAATACAAGAACAGCAGCAACAAACCAAGGTGGACAAACGGCTTCATCAAAAAAGTTTCAGCCCAGGGCTCCCAAACCTCTAAAAGGGCAGCAAGAACAACCACCTGCCCAATCTTGGCAGCCACAGCAACCAAAACAGCAAACCCAATCAACCAACAACAATCACAGCCGCCATCTCAACAACAGGAACGTGGAACTTCTGGTGGTCGTGGAACTGGGCGTGGTGGAAATTCGCGGTGGACGTGGAGGCGGACGTGGAGGGCGCAACGGCGGAACAACGCAGTGGCAGTCTGAACTGCAAGGACAAGTTCAGCCACAATGGCAATCAGAAGTACCAAGTGGTAACAGTGCCCAGGAACAACCGGTTGTACAGAAAATACCTCGCAATCAACAGCAACCCAGACAACAAAAACCACAGCAGCAACCGCAACAGCAGCAGCAGCAACAGCAGTCCCAACATCAGCAACAACAGCATCAACCTCAATGGCAGTCTGAATATCAACAGCAGGATTGGCAATCTGATTACCAGACTGGTGGCTCAACATCCAACTGGCAATCTGGGTACAGTGAATGGCAACCTCAACCGCCGGCACAAGAGTATTACGGTAACTCTGGATATAGTCAATACGGGCCCCAACAATCGACGCAACAATATTACGGTGTAGACGCAAACTATGGGACTGGATATGAGGCCTATACCGACTACGGGCAACAACAACAATATGGAGGTTATAACACAGTGCCTGTTGCAGGATATGGATACAATACTGGCTACGGAGCTAGTGCTTCTAGCTCTGGCAGCGTGGCTGGAAATAGTGGAGGGCGGAAATATACGGGCCGACATCAGCAGGCTAGCAATG
>JAIVFH010000409.1:0-21769 GCA_025765595.1 Obelidium mucronatum
GCGATCAAATCGCAGAAGCAGTTGAAAAGACGGTTGTCGTGATTCCTCTCATCAATTCGAGTTGGGCGGAATCAGGTGAATGTGAAGGTAATATTCTATGTTTTTTTTTTTTTTTTTTTTTTTTTTTTTTTTTTTATGGAACCAACAAGCCTGTTTGATCAAAAATTAGACGAGTTTAATCACGCGAGACGACAAAACCTAACTTCTCACCAACGAGGCGAACTCAATACCCAGAACCCCGCAACCAATTATATTCCCATTTTCCTTCCAGGTCTCGATTTCAACAAATACACACACGTGAGACTGTTGGCAAGTAGCGTCAATTTCCTTCCCTTAGATCCAAGTAACACGGCTGAAGCCGTGGATAGACTTGTTTCTAGCATTATGCGGTTGAACCCAAAGGGGCTTTCCATTGCTTCCTCTATTACTCCAGACGCGACTCAATCGGAAGTGGAATCAACTACAGCGTCGGCAGGAGTACCATCCCCCTTGGGAAACACTGCTGAGAATTCAGTATCGAAATCAGGAGGTACTTTTATCCTCCGCGGACACACCATCAACGCGTATGATGGCAATTTGACGGCAACAGACCGATGCCTTCTCACATTCACAAGCGATGGACGCGTCAAAGGGACAATTGATTACAAGGCGGGCACAATCTATAACTCCAGTGATATAGCGAAAGTCGATGGGGTAGTGAATTGGGAGACACTCAAGACAGAGTGGATTGAAGAATATGGCGCGAAAAGCCACTTTAAAATACTTGGGGAGTGTTGTGGAGGGTGGGAAAGCGATTACGGGTGAGTATTATTGGATTGAGAAGCCGACAGCGAAAGGGACGTTTGAGTTTCATGTTGAAAGATGGTTGTGAAATTATTTTTAACATATTTCTTTTTCTATTTAAAGTTCCTTTATTTCTATTGGCTGTAGAGATTCTTTTTGTTTTTTGTTTTCATGTGGAGGGAATCACTTGAAATTAAAGTGCTCCACCACAAGTTGATCAAAATACCATGTCATTCCAAAAAAAAAAAAAAAAAAAGCACCATCAAATGGAAGACAATAGTCTATTGAGGAACCACTTTACAGAAACCGAGCTGGCAGCAGCCATCAAAGTCACAACTGCCCTTATCGAAACACCAACGCTCAAGTCCTTGGCCTCCTCAAATCCATCAATGAAGCAGCTGATGCAAGCATTAAACCGCTTTGGGGGTGGACGGAATAGTAGCACTGACAGATCCAAGCTTGCCAAGAAACGTAAACGTGAGGAGCATCATGCCAAGCTTGAAGAAACAGGAATTCGAAAATTGCGGAAAGTGGGAGCGATGCGTAGTTCACCTGAAGGTGGTTTTCGAGGAGCATTTGATTCGGGAGTCAAGTAAGAGTTTTTTTTTTCCGCCCTTTTGTACACTAACGCTTGAATGGTATACTTTTTAAGGATATTCACTATTCCTCCACAAAAAGACCCTCTTCTTGAAAATGCCCAGTCGTCTGATCTCATTAATCCATTAGACAATCACCCAAGTCCGACGCAACAACTACAATATCCACAAAAACTTGGAAAAAAGCGCATTTGCCACATTTGCTACAAGGACTACACGATATTGCACCACTTTTACGATCGCCTGTGTCCCGGATGTGCCGACTTCAACTATTCCAAAAGAATTGCAACGGCAGATTTAAGTGGACGTGTTTGCCTTGTCACTGGCGGTCGTGTCAAGGTAATTTTGTGGAATGAAGTAAACCTGAATTCTGAAAAACAAAACTATATTTTTTTTTTTTTAGATTGGGTATACAATTGCTCTGAAACTGCTCCGTTCGAAGGCGGCAAAAGTCATTGTGACTACACGGTTCCCCAACGACGCTGCGGCTCGTTTCGCAGCTGAACACGATGCGGCGTCGTTCAACAGCCGACTTGCGATATACGGTGTGGATTTTCGAAGTATATCCATGGTGCATGCATTCTGCAACGCCATCAAGAGGACAGAGTCGAGGTTGGATGTGTTGATTAACAATGCTGCACAGACTGTAAGGAAACCGCCCGCCTTTTATCAGCATTTGATGGATGGGGAAAGAAGAGTTTTCAAGTGGAATGGAATCAGTGTTTTCCATTCTGTCGTTCTTGCTGACGAGGAAAGGGAGGATGGTGGGGATGTGAAGTTGGCGTTTGAGTGTGTCAAGCAGGAGGAGATTCAAGTTGAAGATGAGGGGTTCGACGCGAGTTTATCCATAACTCGATTGAAAAGCTGTATCAACAACGGCGACAATGGGTTACGATTACTGCCTGCTGCAGTCTCTACTTCAGCAGCCATGTCTCAGATCGCGATACTACCCGAGGATGTATTGCCACAGGTGCAACAGGACCGATTCTTTCCTCCAGGACAGCTGGATCGCCATTTACAACAAATCGACTATCGACCGACGAATTCATGGGTGATGGAGATCGACCAGGTGCATACGGGAGAAATGATTGAATGCCATACCATCAATAGTTTTGCACCTTGGATTCTAATCAGCGAGTTCAAAGAGTTGATGGAATCAACGACTGAGCCTTACAATGGAGCTAATGGATCGACTAATTTGTCGCAGTGGAATAAGGTAAGAATGGAATCATACTTCTGTATAAAAAAATAAGGAAACTGATTCTATTGCACGGACTAGTACATTGTAAACGTTTCAGCAATGGAAGGACAATTCAACAGACAGAAATCAACGCATCATCCACACACGAATATGGCGAAAGCGTCTCTCAACATGTTGACGCGGACTTGTGCGGCAGGATTTGCGCAGGTTGGGATATACATGACTGCAGTGGATACTGGATGGGTTACAAATGAGCTGCCGCTAAAAGAAGGAGAAACGGAATTGACGAGAGACCAGCCGCCTTTGGATGAAGTGGATGGAGCCATGCGGGTTTTGGATCCAGTGTTCAGTGGTGTATCTGGGGAGAAGCAGTTGTGGGGTATATTCTTGAAAGACTTTTCTCGAACGCAATGGTGAAGGATCGAGTTGTTTGGTTTGAAGTAGCTTAAATACAGTGTTTTTAGTGTTTATTTTTGATAATCCACTAACTTCACATTACTCCTTGTAACCAATCATATCATTTGTCCTCACTTTTGAGTTGTCCTGGATCGCAGCCAGAGTGTATTCCGCCACATCGACATAGGCCGTTGTCCACGTAGCAAACCAGTCACCGGCGGAAACTGAGCCTGGACCCCTCGATGGCATCTCGCTCAGCATGCCTGGACGCGTCACGATCCACTCAACGTCGTTCTCGTCGAGACCCGCCAGGAAGGCAATGACGGCTGCGTTGTCCACAAACTGGGCCTCTGCGCCGCTGACCAGCGCGCCAACTGCGGCGCGCGCCAGCCAGCGGGCGCACGTCGCCGGCTCATGCGCGCGGCCGACTGCGGCGCCGGCCTGGAACAACAGCCGGCGCACGTTGTGGGCGCGCATGCTGGCAGCGATAGTTTCGACGAGCCGCGCCATGACGCCGCGCGGATAGTCCGGCGCCGGCACGGCCCAGCCGGCGACGCACACAACGGCGTCGCTTTTATAAACGGCGGCGTCGACGGCCGCCGCGTCCGCAAAGCTGCCGGCGACGGCGAAGACGCGGCCCGGGAACGCGGCTTGCAAGTCCGCGAGTTTGTCCGGCGTGCGGACGAGGCACCGCAAACTGTGGCCCTGCTCCAGCGCAAGCCGCGCAAAGTGGCGCCCCGTGCGTCCCGTGGCTCCAAACACTGCGATGATCATTATTTTGGATTTCGGTTGATTGGATTGGGTTTTGATTGGATTTTGATTTGATTTGATTTGATTTGATTTGCAACTCGATTAAAATTTAAATTTTGAAAATCTTGGGAATGAATGGAACCACTGTTCAACAACACTTGAGTCGTATTAATAGGTAAGCAGAAGGAGAAACTATATTTATAAACTTATACGATATAGATAATAAAGAACAAAAATTTATCAACCCAATAGTCTACATTTTATTTTCATAGCATACTTTCATAGCATTTATTTGGCTTGCACTTGCACTGCTCTTCCAATCAAATCTGCTGCATGGCTGCTGCACTTCGGACGGTATTATGTACCCTCAAGACATCAGCAGCAGTCGCAGTAGCCGGCATCGTCACGGCCAAAGGAGAAGGGAAAATGGGGACTTGAATATTCCCATCGCTTCTCAGCGACAACTTGAAGGCAGTGTTTTCACCAGCAGGTTCACCAAAATCTTGCAACGCAACAATCTGGCGTACACTCGTGGATCGATCCACGGGAACTGAAAGTGGCGAGTGATAGTCTATGGGGACACTGATTTTCCCGTTTGGTAGCTCAGTGACACACATTCTCAGGAACACAGCCTTTGCATCCGCGTCACTTGCAGTGCCGGCAGAAGTTGCATATGGGGTAACTGACATGGGGGTTTCGTCCGCACTGGTTGGAACAGGCGCCTTCACTACTGTAACAGGTTCCCCAGCCTCCGTCGCACTTCGAACAAAAATGGAAGGGCCATTCTTGTTTTGGGCCGAAACAATATCCAAAGCTGTACACCCCTTGTCAAGAATAACGGACCCCTTTCCGTCATCAATTGGAACTTGGATTCGACCATCTTCAAGCAATTGCACAAACACATTGTTTGTTGGAATTGGGAGGTTCTGTTCTTGCAAGACTTGCATGCTGGATTTGTGTGCCATGGCGATGGTGTAGCCTGGTGCGGAGGAGTCGAAAAGAGTGTAAATTGTTGGACTGTTTGGGTTCATTGGGACCTTGATTCTGCCGTCAGGGAGTTGGGTTAACGCCATGGAGTAAAATGTCTTTCTTTCTTCCAGGACAGAGACTACTGGCAAGTCAACGGGCGTGTCGGGAATCGCAGATGTGGGGGCCGCAGGAGTGGATGAAGCAGTTTCAACGGGCGCATAGTATGAATCGCTTGGAGTGCGTGATTCATGCGTTGGTGCACCAAAAGCAGAGGCCGAGGAAGAGTTAACATTGGAGGAAGGGAGTGCGATTATCGGTTCCGTGTATGGAGCATTAGCGGCACGAATTTTTAGGATTCCGTTCAAGGTAGTATCAGCTGGCATGGTAGTCTTTTGGTTTCCACGTCCTGGAAGCGGGACTTCAATCTCACCCGACGCAAGAACGCGGATGCATCTGATCTTGTCTCTTGGAAGCTTGGGTGAGTTGTTGCGCAAGAGGATGCCTTCGGTTTTATCAATGTATTCAAGTTGAATTCTGGCAGCCATGTGTCCTGGGGCGCGGCCGTCGATTTCGGCAAAGTCTTTGGCATCGAGTGGATTGATTGGGATTCGGACCTTTCCATCGGGGAGGGCGACAAGTTCAGACATGTCTACGAGTTGAGACACCCAAATCTCTTCGGATGCATTTTGCTGAACTGTTGGAGTTGTCGAAACGGGTTGGGTCGACTGCACAGCAACAATATCCGCCAATGAAGCGCCAGCATCAACAATCACCTTCCTGCCCGCAACAGGAACCTCCAATCTCCCATCTGGAAGCACGCGAATATACGAAAGCTTTTCCATTGGGAGACCGAATCCATAACTTTCTTTAAGCTCAGCGTCGATTTTGTTGATGAACTCGAGCTGGACCTTGGCAGCAACTGCACCGGGGGCCCGGCCGTCTACAGCAGCAAAATCGTTGGCATCGATGGGGTTGATTTGGATTTGGACTTTTCCGTCGGGGAGCAAAGTGAGTTGCGAGATATCGCGACACTTTTCAGCGATATGGGCTCTGAACGCTTCGTTTTCGTTATTTTGCAAAGGAGGCAACAGAATAGGTGCCGTTTCAAGTTCCTGTAGCTGTTGCTGATGCAAGTACTCTACCGGCGCCAACCCTGCCAACTGCCCACAATCACTAATAACCACTCTAACCCCATTCGTGCTTCCATCATCACTTCCAAACCCTTCAATCTTGGCAACCACATCCAACCCCTCCACAACATGTCCAAAAACAACATGCTTCCCATCAAGCCACTCTGTCTTTGCAGTACACAGGAAAAACTGGCTTCCATTAGTATTAGGACCCGAATTAGCCATCGACAAAACCCCAGGCCCCGTATGCAACAACTCAAAGTTCTCATCAGGGAACTTTGGACCGTAAATGGAGGCACCGCCTGTCCCATTATGAGCGGTAAAGTCCCCCCCTTGACACATGAACCCGGGAATAATTCTATGGAATGTGGATCCACGGTATCCGAACCCGTGTTCGCCTGTGCAAAGGGATCTGAAGTTGTCGACTGTTTTGGGGACAATGTCGGAACGCAGTTCCATGACGATGCGGCCTAGAGGTTGGTTGTTTGCTGTCATGTCAAAGTAGACGCGTGGGTTTTCGGGGTGGAGGGGTGTTTGTTGTTGTTGTTTTTGTTGGATTGGGAGTGGAATGACGGGATCGATGGAGGTGTAGGTTGGGCCTCCGGCTGTGGGAAGCGGGTCGGAGACGTTTTGGAATCCTCCGTATTGCTGTTGTTCATTTGGATGGTACTGTTGTTGCTGTACGGGTGGAATCGGAGCGTAGTTAGAAGGTTGATTCTGATCATACACCACACCATTCGATCCATTATAGGCCGAAATGTCACTGAATACGAAAAAATAATGCAAGTTAGCGAATTACATGATTTAGAGCGTATGAATTTCTCACTTTAAATTGGATGGTGCTGTTTTGTTTGCTCTTTTCCTGCAGACACAGATGGTAATGAAGATTAAAAGTAAAACACCTGCTCCAATACCAGTAGCAATCAGCACCATAGAAGGTCCTTTTGACGCTGTGCTTTCATTTGATGATCCAATCGGTGGTAAGGTGGGAAACGCAAAGGTGATTTGAGGAATGATAGGAGCTGTAACAACTGCAGCTACAGTTGTAGTTACAACTGGCAGGGCAACGGGGACCGTAGTGGTCGCTACAGCCACTGGCTGGACGGTTGGTAGGTTGATTGTCAGTGAGACGCCTCTGCCTTGACAGAATGCTTGGAAGCTCGGAGGATCGGTATAGTTGGGTGAGGAGGGATTGAAGCCAAAGAAGCTGCCTGGTTGGCTGCAGGAAAGGAGGTTTGAGCTCGACTGTTCCACAGTGACCAATTTGCTGCGCTACAGTACTCACGTGCAGAGAAACTGGTAGTTTACCATTGCATCCATCACTGGCTGAGCGCAGTGCGGCCCCGGTGCCTGCACGTTGGCGCCTCGCGCTGCGACGTAATCTCTGTTCGCCTGGAAGCAAGCGTCAGAGGCCGTTGCCATTTCCGTGAAATTGAATTGGATTGATAGCGTGTGATTAAAATTAAATCAAGCCCAACACTCATCGCTAAATATTAAAATATTAGTATTAATAAAAACTTGAATGTAAGCTCCTTGAACGTTGAGGGGGGGAAATCTCAGATTGCCAGAAACGCACAAATGTCATCTCTCACTCTTCTTCCGCCAGTCCACTCTGGCAGCAGCACACCTCGACTGGCACCACGCTTCAACCCCCCAAGAAAAAGCATCGATAACTTGAAACGTGCACTGTCAAACTCCTTCAACAGTCGCAACAAGGGCAAAGAAGCCCAAGACATTGACGATCTCAACTCCACGGATTCCCTGATTGTAGTACCTCCTGTCAAATCTGTGCGGAGAGCATCTAGCATTGATTGTATTGCTCCCGATGATGAGACGGGAAATGGTGGTCTTCAAGCGAAAAAGCTGACGCCACGTGAAAAGGTCAACATGATTATTCGTCAGGTTTCAGCACGCAATAAACTCCGCATGAAATACAAACACGAGCAAGATCAAATAGATCTGGAAAAGACTTTGGAACATATTAAAGCGAGCGATACAGTTTTTTACAAGAATGGCAAAGAAATGTGGTCTCGCGAGGTCTGGCCTTTTTTTTTTTTTTTTTTTTTTTTGAAATCATCAAAACCTATATTTTTTGAAACTGTACTCTTCAGATTCAAACGTTAGATTATACACATGGTTTTTCTTTGGATTTGAAAGAGGCAGATCATATTGCGAAAAGCATCAGGAAAGATATTGAATTGAATCGGGAAATCATCAAAGTGAACTGCGACGTCAAATTAAAAGAATCCAAAGTTCTGCTGTACACTGTCATGTCGAGGTTTCTATGCGTATTTAACTTAATGGGTTGTTTATAGGACTTATTGTATATTTTTTCTTTCGTTTGTTTGCAGGAAGTTGAAGGAAGTTGAAAAGCAATACGATGGACGGATACGACTTGTCGAAACACAACTAAAGGACAAACTCAAGAAAGACGTTTCCTCGGCACAGATACTATTTGAAGTTAGTATTGAAGAAGAAAAAAAAGCCATCGGTGGTGACTGGCGTCTAAAATTCCATCATTTTTCTACTTCTCCCTCAAGACACAGAACAAAAAAACTATCACAGAGGCAACAGAACAAATGAAGCTCGAAGCTGAAAAGACTCGAATCATTCACGAAAAGTTCCAAGACATGTACCGCCAAAATAACCAAGAGTACCAAACGCTTCGATACAAATCTGCAAAACTCTACCTACTTCTCAAAAAACACAACATTCCTGGAGTACAAGAAACAAGCGAGCATCTAGACGCACAAAGAATGGAAATCGTATCCATGGTGGATAAACTCCGATCTGAAATTGTAAAATGTGATGACGAAATCCGAGTTTTGCAACCCAAGATTCATAAACTCGAAGAGCAGGTTGACTTGACGAGACAACAAGATAACTCCAAGAGAGACGTTGTAGGGATTATAAATAATGGAACAGGATCAAAGTACGTGAAACTGGAAAACCAAGATGCCACGCCGGCTTTCATGGCGGATGACGTCACGCGAAAATACGTTAAAGTGAAGCTTGTTCAAGATTTTGAGCAATACTTGTTGAAATCGACATCTGCAATCCGGAAAGAATACGCCGAGTTGCAAACTCAAAAAGACAATGTGGCCAACAAGTGGGATACGAAATTCAAATCGGCTGAAACAATGTTTGACGCCGAAAAGCTGCAGAAAGTCATGAAAAGGCAGCAGAAGTTGCTAAAGATGGTTGGAAAACTCATCATGACGGAAACAAAGAAGCACCGCCAAGATCAATACTCACGCTGTGCTCTGACAGGAAGAACCATTGTGGAGCTGTTAAAAAAAGAGGAAAAGGAGTTTAAGGCCAAATTCGCTCCTGTTTTAGTGCAGTTGCCGATATTTGTAAAGGAAAAGGCCAGACTGAAAAAGTTGGAGGCAGAAAGAAAAGTCGCAGAAGAGCTCGCCGCTATCGCTGCAAAAGAAGCAGCCGAGGCTGCTTTTATTGCACAGCAGCAGGAGCAGGAGCGCTTGTTGCGAATGAAACGACAGGCGACGAAGAGGGCAGAGTCCGTATTGCCGTCAGGACAGCCTTTGGTCCAGCGACAAATGTCAACAATGATGCATTCAAACATCGCAGATGACAATAGTTCTCTTGGCTCTCTAGCAACGCAATCAAAAGAAAGGAGGTGCTCAATATTAGTTCCATCAGCAGTAAGCCGCCCGTACTCGGTTCTATCCATTATTAAAACATGCTATACTTAGAATATACTAATTCCGCCAGCGCCAGCGCGAAGCCGCCAGCGCTCTTTTTCAACCGTGGCTAGCCTAATAAGCTTTCAGCAGCGAACACTCTCAATGATCACACCAGATACCAAGTCAGCCAACGCCCAAACCATTCGATTGGGAAATAATTCACTTGCGCTCCCGCTTGCGTATCCTCAACCGCCAGAACCTGTAGTTACATACCCAAATGAGGACTATACCGATATCACAATACAATTTGGGAGTCAAGAGCAGCAAAATCAAATAGAAAAGAGTTTTTCGGTTGCAAGAGTTCCGGCTGAAGATCAAAGAAGTTTCCGACGGCCATCAGATCCACCAGCGCCATCGCCATCAGCAGGAGAACAAAATGCAAGCACCGACTCACACCCGAGAAGTCTTTCAATTCTTCAGTTTAGTGCAAATCGATCCCGAACTAGCTCTATATCCGAAGAACATGGCAATGCTGCGGCAGAGTCGGAGTGCTCACCTCGTGAACAGCCGCAGAATCCGCGACGATTGTCAATTCTTCAGATCAATAAAAGTCAGTCGTCCAGTAAAAGCTCAATGTCGGACGATTATGTGGAACCAGCAGCACAGTATATCGCAAACAAATCGCGATCTGTTTCTATCGATTATAAAAGTCAATCTCGTGCGTCTTCAATGTACAATGAATCAATTGGCGTCTCCACTAGCTCTTCGTTTCATTTAAATACAATGACGGAAGAAGTAATCAAGATTGGATGGTCTCGAAATGGGTCCGTTCAGGAGCCGCTCGGGGTTTTTAACAGTACTGGGACAAGGCGACCTTCAACAATTGAATTCAACTTACCGGCAATCGTCCCCGAGAACTTGGAGCTACCAATCGAGCCACTTTATTCTTCGGAAGGCTCAGAACTGCAGCTTCCTATGGTGCAAGAGAATGGCGGCGGAAATTATCGTCTTTTCGATGTGGCCAACGTTATAAATCCGGGAAATATGTATTTTCCTGGAATCAGTCCTGATTTTGTTTATCAGCAGTACGTTGAGCGAGAGGAATACTTGAAAGGAATGAGGAATTCTGTTATAAGAGGATTGTTTGGAGTAGACCAAAAGAAGCCTGTTGAGTTTTTTAGTGTTTCTTTTACCTCTGAACTAACGCACAACATAGACTCACAAACACCCTGATCAGTTGACTCTGGCCGGACATATTCTTCCAGCATCAAAAGGGTCTCGCTTTCGCTACTTGGAAAAGCGGCTCCAAGCGCGTGAGACGTACATTGATATTGACGCAAGTGCGAAACGGAAGCGGGAAAAGGCAATTAAGGAAAACGCACCTCGCGCACCATGTCTGTTAAAAGTTGAGGCGCCGCGTATTTCGGCGCCGACTATTGTTGTTCCAGAGCGCGAAGCAAATACTGAAATGGGCCAGCGGAGAGAAACACCACCAGCGGAACTGGGTTTCAACATTCGGCCGTGGAGTTCAAAATCTGCTGCAAAAGGGAAAGCAAGGGTGGAGTCTGTGGAGGACGATAGCTGTGAGGACTATGGAGTGTTTGGGGTTTCACTGGGAGGAGGTAGAGGGACAACTCCTTTCCGAACAACCAGACGAACACTTCAAACACCAATATCAAATCAAAGACCCGTGTCCAGAAAAGCTTCATTGCCCAGTTTGAAGGGAAATTCATGCGTGACTCAAAAGTCTTCCTTCAAATAAATCTGGCCAACCCTTTGCCATCACCCTTTGCCATAATGAAACTCACCCCAGCGTTTCTTTCACGTGAAAATCTACATTATTAATTTCTACTTTGTACTAGTCTGATTATCTGCTTGTAAATCTCCGCTTCCGTAAATCACGAATCGCTCATGTCCTGTGTGGATGTGCTGGCCGCCACACTCCCAGCCAGCCGGGGCAGCACCAGGAGTACTGACAGCAGAAATAGTAGCCGCAAAAGAAACCAGCTTGTAATCTCATTCAGGAGTATCAAAAACCTGAAGGAATCAAAGCCGGTTTTGTTTTCACGCAGATCAAGTCCCAAACTAAAAACCAAAGAGCCGACCAGTCCTGAAAATGCCGAAAATCTTCATGACTCTCTTTCTTCTTTCGGCAGTGAAAGCTGTCTCTCTTTGCCGCAGTTAAGCTCAGAACGCGTGGCAACGGCGGCACTTTCACCACGCCAGAAAGTGCACCAAATCATCAGAAAAGTATCTGCTAAAAACCGCCAGAGACTCTTAGCAAAACAATTCCAAATCGAACTTGAAAAGGAACTCGAACATATGAAGGCATCGGAGACAGCCTTTTTCAAGAACGGAAAAGAAATGTGGTCACGTGAGACCCAAACAAACGAACTGCGGGGGTTGGAGATTCCAGAAGCCCAAGATATTGCTGTCACTATTAAACGCGATATGGAATTAAGTCGCGCGGTGATGAAGGCCACATGTGGGCTGCGATTGAGGGAGTCCCAAATTCTGTTGTATAGTTTAATGTCAAAGAAGATGAAAGATTTAGAAGTCAGGTATGATGCGCGACTCAAACAAGTGGAAAAAGAAATGAAGGTGAAGCTGAAGAGTGATGTAGCAGGAGCTCAAGCTGCGTTAGAGGTGCAGTAAAATAATGACAAAAAAAAACATTAATAACTGACAAAAAGGTCTTCCTTCTTGTTCGATAGATTCAAAACGAAAGAGCATTAAGTGAAGCGACTTTGGAGAAAAAGATGGCTGCTGAAAAGCAACGCCGAATTCTTGAAAGATTCCAAAACCTTTATCGCAAAAACACGCCCGAGCACCAGGCACTTAAATACAAGGCAGCCAAAATGTACATAAAATTAAAACGTAGACAGTTACCTGATGACTTGGAGGTAGGCCCTAAGTTACTTGTGAATCAGCTGTCGACTCTCAATCTATTTTACCTAGACAAGTCCTCAAGCAGACATTGAAAAGACTCAATTTGTCGCAGTAATAGATAGACTTCGGCACGAAATTAGACTTGCGGAAGACGAAATCAGAGTTCTCCAACCAAAACTATTCAAGATGGAAGAAGACGTTGATAAGACACAGTCAAGAAAAAGAGATGCCGCAAACGTATTCGCCAAAGACAAAAAGACCCGACGTGTAAATATGAATGATATCCAGCTAGACTCTGCCTCTACCACTTTAAGCCAAGAATCGAATTTCGCAGTCGACGAAGCAACGAAAACGTATGTGAAAGAAAAATTGACGGCGGATTATGAGGCGTACACTCAAGAATGCAGGACGAAAATGTCGCTTGAGTATTCTGAGATCCAAAAGAATACGGAAAAGAAAGTCGCGGAGTGGGATATGAAGTTTAAATCGGCAGAAGCAATGTTTGACAGGGAAAAGAGAAACAGGATGTTTCAAACGCAAAACAAGTTGCTAAAAATGGTATTCAGTCCTCTTGAAATGGTGAAACTCATTCTGACATCTTTTTACAACAGGTTAGTGGTATGATCATAAGTCAAACAAGAAAATACAGAAAAGATGCATCGATTAAGTGCACACTGATGGGAGCCACAATTGTTGAATTGCTCGAAAAAGAAATGATTGATTTCAAGGCCAAATTTTCATCAGTTCTGCTTCAACTCACGGGCATCGTTCGAGAAAAAAAGAAACAAAAGAGAATGGCGGAGGAAAAGGAGGCGGCTGAGATGGCGGCAGCTGCTGAAGCCGTTGCGTATCTAAGAATAAGAAAAGAAAGAGAGGAGCGGTTGAATAGGGCAAAGCTCATGCACATGCGTGAACTGTCAAAAATTCGTGTACAGCCTGAAGCGAAACCCCCACCCGCGACTTCATCGCAAGTAAAAGATGACTCAAAAAGTAGACTTAAATCTCCTGACCGGGCGAATCCCAGATTGAAAGTATACGAAAATAGAGGAAGGGCGGGCTCTGTGATAACTCCATCGGCGGTGAGCCAACAATTTTACTGTTCGCTCGTTAAATAACATATTTTGAACTTGTAGGAGCTACTTATACCTCAACTGTTGGGTGATGTTGCTCTTGATCGTCGAATATTATCGCTCCAAAGCAACTTGCCTGTTGGAACCCCACAATCTTTGATTCAGAAATCAATTTCCCAACCGTTTACAGAAACCAAGCAGCTTGTCACTCCTTCTTCAGTTGATATCGGTTACGAGATTTCAATAGCGATTCAAGAAGCCTCAAATGTAGACTTGAAGGAAAGCAGCAGTCTCCAAGATTCAGACGTCCAAATCATACCAACAGCTTTAACTTATCAACGACAAGCATCCATTTTAAAAAACGATCGATCGCGCCAGTTGTCATTTATCCCAAGCCAAGACATGCAACGCCCAAAATCAACCCTTCTATTCCCACAGATTTCTTCCCGTACGTTATCTTTAAACAGCGATATTTCAAGATCAAAGTCGTCGTGCGGTGCAAGACAAGTATCCATATTCTATGGATTTGATGAGAACGAAGGACAATCAAGCGATTGCGATATAGTATCTGTTCGATCAAGGACTCGATCAATTATGGCGGAAGAAGATATTTTAAAGGGTTGGCTGAGTCCTGCGGTAGCCATGGATTTTATTCTACCAGAAATCATTGAGACCACACATCAGAATCTTGCCGAAACAAAGAAAGAACCGAGTACATTCACTCTTCCTGAACTAACACTGGATTCAAATAGTGGAGATCACCAGAGAAAAGGGAAGACCACCGTGAAGCAACTCCATGGTCAAACAATAGTATTAGATCGAGCCTCTTCACTGTTACATAGTAATACTCAAATGGCCAATTTGTATGATGATTCGATCCAACACTTCCAAGATTATATGGCAGAGCATAATTATCTGAAGTCCATGAAGAAGTCTGTCGCAAAAGGCCTGTACGGCATCGATATGAAAAAACCAGTGAGACATTTTTTGTTGAAATATGATATATTATAATTTAGTTAAAACATGTACAGCAACACTTTCCGCCTGTGAAAATGGGAATCAATGGAAACAACCTCCCCCCAATTGCAGATGGAGTGCGTTTTCCTTACTTGAAAACTCGTATGAAAGCACGGGAAATGTACAAAGACATTAATATTCCGGCTACAAAAAGAAAAAAGAAGACACAACCTCCTGTTCGAGTACAACCAGTCCCACAAGAAACAATGAATGCGAAATCTTTGGCAATGACTAAGGATAAGCGGGATCAACAGATTCCTGATTATAATATTCGGCCATGGAGCTCTGTTTCTGTTGGTGTTGGGAGTATTCTGGTTGCTCCTGAAGGCTGCTTGGATAAAACCACTGAAGACCAGGAAAATACAGGATACATGGACGGAGCTGGAGTTTATGGCATATCTTTACGCACACGTAATAGTGGACCAAGAAGGCAGCAACAGTTTCTGCCTCAACTCAATGTGGAAAATGCACTGAGCGAATATCGTCCACAGCCGGTAAGAAATCGGAGAGTTCAGCCACGAGAACAGTTGCCCCCTTGTTTAACAGGAAGCAATATTGTCTCACGAAAGTAAAATCGTTTTAATTATTATTAAAGCTCGTTTCCTTTTGACAATTGTGACTCCATATGTTGAAATTATCGAAAATCTCTCCCGCCAAAACATCATTACTTCAATGTGCGCTGCAGTTCTCCCTCTAACTATTCTTGAAGAAGAATCAGTATCAAATGATGCCCAGTCTGATGAAGAGAGTCTGGCCAACATGTCAACAAAGCGAACATCATTGGCGACTACCGTCAGACCGCGTCGATCTAGCCTTGCTGCCACAATGAAGAAAGTTGAAGAGTTCAGAATGGAATTTGACGTTGATCCATTTTATGATTCACCTACCAGCAAAAGGCTGAGTATATCCTCCAATGGACGAAGAAAAAGCATTTCAGTCAAGGAACGTGTCAAACTCAAGATTCGCGAAATGTCTGAGCAGCAAAATATGTGGAATAAGGCGAATATCGACAAGACTTTGGAGACCATTAAAGCAGGGGCGACGGCTTACTTCAAGAATGGAAAGGAAATGTGGTCACGCGAGTCACAGACTGTTGAGCTCATTAATATGGACTTAATAAAAGCCGACCGAGTTTCTAAATCTGTCAAAAAAGACATTGAAACAGTTCGGTCGGTGATTAAGCATAACTGTAACGCGAAAATTCAACAAGGAGAGGTTATCTTGGTGGGAGTTCTTTCTCAAAAACTCAAAGCCATCGAAGCTCAATATACAGCGAAAATTTCCGCATTAAAAAAAGACATGACAGAGCGATTAAGGCGTGAAGTGCAGGAAACTCGAGAAAATCTAGAGGTATTAAGTTTGACAACAAGTTGTTATAAATCCTTCTAACGTGCCATTAGATAAAAGCTGCAAATTCCATCAAGGAGCTGAAGGAGCAGCATGCCAAAGTATTAAATGATCGTCAAATCGTCTTTGAAAAAGTCAGGGAAATTTTCCAAGAAAAGAATGAGGAATACCAGTGCTTGAGATACCAATCGGCAAGAATGTACATGGTTTTGAAAAGAAAGAATGTCCCGGAACTTGTAGATGTATGTTGATTTGCGCACACGTCAATCAAGAATTTGATTAATTTCTGAAACACAGAGCAACGGCCAAACGGATGCCGAAAAGGCTGAATTTGTCGAATCTGTATCTCGCCTTAGAGAAGCCGTTAAACTTTGTGATGAAGAAATCCGAGTACTCCACCCCAAAATGTTTAAACTAGAAGAAGAGGTGGACTTTGCAACCCGAGGCAGACAGAGGCGAACAACCATATTCGGAGAAAATAACGGTAAATTACTAGAGGAGCCTCCATTTATTGCCAATAATGAGACAAGGGAGTATATACGCCAAAAGCTGACAGAGCAGTTCGAAGAATACCTCAAGCAGAGTCGAAGTGAACTAGAAGACGAATATCAGAATGTCCAAGAATTTAAAGAGAGAACTATAAATGAATGGAACACCAAGTTTCGATCAGCCGACGCAATATACGACTCAAGACATTTGAATAGTGTCCTCAAGAGGCAGTCGCGAATTCTTCAGTTCGTTTCTAATCTTGTATCAAAGCGAATGAAATCATACCGCCAGGAAATTTCTTCAGCTTGCCATTTGCATGGAGACACATTGCAGGACTTGTTGAACATGGAATTCAAATGCTTCAAGGCATCCCTAGATCCGGTTTTAAAGCAACTTCTGGAAATAACGAGCGCCAAAAAGAAAGCAAAAAAATTCGAAGAAAAGAAGAAGGCAGAGCTGCTAAAGGAAAGAATCGCGGCAGAAAGTGCACAGCAGCAAGCTCTCGAAAGTCAAGGACACCATAAAAGCCGAATATCACTCTATGTTAAGTTATAAAGCGCGATTAAGTTTTGTATTGACTTGTTCGTTTAGGCCCCTGAATCTTCTAATTCAAGGGCATATTCAGTTTTGACCCCCGTAGCGGTATGCAGCCAACGTGTTACTTTTTTCAACACTTAATTTTTCTTGGTTTAGAACTTACTCATTCCTTCTTCTCTCTTGGATAAAAATGCAAGTATGAGAAGCCGTAGTCGCTTGGGCTCAAGCGCAAGCAGCACACGTCAAAGTACGATAAGCCACAGATCCGATCACGTTGATAGCAATAATGGAATAAGTTCTGTCGCGCCATCAATGGGGAGGTCGCGGCGAGGATCATTTCTGCCATTGGACGGTACTCCTAAATTAGAGATGGAAATTACGTATGATGTGCCAAATCTGATAGTTGACACAACCGCCGATATCATACCGCCAAAGAACGATATCTATAGGCATCAATCCCGCCGCAATTCATCGGCCCAGTGGATACAAACTAATTTGCCAACAATTCAAGCTGACTCTCCTGTCGAGTATGTAGATGGGGAGGCCATTGTACTCGAAGTTCCCAGTACACCATTAGTATCAAATAATAATACAGATGACTTGTTATCTGACGCGCAAATTTCAATTCCTGTTTCAAGGAGGCGAAGCTCATTCGCCAGGTATAATACCCATTCGAGATCTTCTTCTGTCGCCAAATACAACCAACCGCGATCGGCATCCATAAACTCAGGATTCAATCAATCACGCGCGGACTCAACCTACTCTGAAATTCCATTTGTTGAAGGTGATGGAATCAGTTTTGGAATGGCATCTTCTTCCATCCAACTGGGAACACAATTTCATTCGCGCGCAGCGTCTGTAACCATGCCGGAACAATATATTCATATGGGCTGGCAATCTCGAGGAGCGTCTTCAATGGAATACCCACCATCAGTTCTGTCAAGACGTGGTTCGTACCAGGAATATTACTCTGCGGAAAATCCACAGTTATATCCACCAAGAGTAGGACTCGGTCCGATTGATTCAAAAATTGAAGAGTTTGGTGACACTGAGGAGTTGTTGGAACCGCAGATGCCAATGTACGCCGCGTTCAATCCAAACACACAAGAAGGAGAGTTTACAAATTTTGACGCAGATATGGCGCTAGAATACCATCGGTATCTTTTGGATTTGAGTTCAATGAAGAAATCTGTCGTGAAAGGGTTGGCTGGCGTTGACGTTCGAAAACCTGTGAGTTTGTAAACAAATTTTTCTAAACAGTCGTCTTAGGAGTGTGTATTGCTTTCAAACTACAGCAACATCTTCCGCCATTGAGTATGGAAATACAGGGTACTTTCATTACCCCAGATCAAACAAAAGTACAAAACACAAAAGCAAAATCTGCGACACCTCGCCAACAGACAACTGCTTTGCAGCAAAAACTAATGAGAATCCGTTTACGAGATATTGAATCTGATGAATCTGAAAAAGCATCTGAGATAAAATTCAACTTGAGGCCTTGGAGTACGGGATCGTCTATTCGGCCTCAGGGATGTCAAGACATGTCGAGCATTCAAGGACTTCAAGGAATGTCTCTGACAAGTGCACCACAAAAGTTTGCAATGGATTCGAAACCCCCGTCTGCTGCCCGCGCCATCAAAAGCGCCCAAATTCCTCGATGGGCGGGACCAACAACAGCAAGAAAGCCTGTTCCTAAAACAGACCCACCATCATGTGTATCGGGAATCAAAATCAATTCCAAAAAACCTTTTATTTAATAAAAAGCAAGTAATGAAGGCTGACCATACGAAAAAAGAGTACAAAAGAATAGATCAACTCAAAATCATATGGCAACATCTTCTCGCTCGTCTTCTGACTCCTCGATTTCATAATACTTGCCAGTCTATTAATATAACCAAATCAGTTTTTGCTATGAACTATTCAAAATAATGGATTTAACTTACTTTCGGGTCAAAGTATGAATTTGTTTCAGCGTCGAACATGAGCTCCAAAGTTTCATCATCATCCTCTTCCTCCATTAGATTGATGTCAACTCCCTCAGCAGCTGCGGCCAGCGCTTCCACTTTTGTTTGTACTTCAATCAGAGAGGTAGGTGCCGCCATCATGGAAGATGCCTCTGGCTTAGATTTTCTGGTTTCTGGGAGTATAGGACTCTTTATACTTTGGAGTAGTTCTACTGCTTCATTCAGAGATCCTAAAAGCTCTGCCTTTTCGGTTCCAGCGGGCGCGGATTTTGACTTTATTGTTGAAGCTTGCGGTGGGGCAGCAGAGTCGGAATCATGCTTTGGATTTGTTTCCTTCGGTATTGGTTTCGCATGTGCAGATGAATATCGGGACTGGCTTCGTGTGTTTGGGTGAATGGGTGGTGGGTCTGATGGTGGTGTGGGACAAGGAAGCGGTTTAAGTGTCGCTGTGTTGTTGGAGTCTGTTTTCAGTTCTGTTTTCGTCTTGCTGAATTCAGAGGATGGGATTCTAGACTCTCCCAATTGTGGAAGTATGGTTTCATCTACTGGTATAGGCGGAAGATCTTCGTCCGCAGAGATTGGCGGAGATGAGGGGAGACACAATTCTGGGGTCTTTGATTCGTTGGTGTTTGCCTCCAAGATGTTTTCTTTCACAGCATTGGGATTTTGATTGGGCTCCGAATGCGGTACATTTTGCAAAACAGAATCAGATTTCAACTCTGGCACCGTCGAAAACTTTGAGATCGCAGCAGCTTTCGTGTCAATACTGCAGCCCAAGGATTTCGGCCGTTTATCCACCGATAGTGAGTTTTTTAGTTTGCTCTTTTTAGATGCATCTGTGCTTGCTCTAAGCGACTGTGTGTGTTTCAGCTTCAACTGGTCTGATAACTTGAAATGCTTTTCCAGCAATTCGTCGATTGTTGGCGTATAAATATTTGAAACTAAGGGCGGTTGATCTTGGTGATTGGAACTATTTGAGAAGCTCTCTTCGATTTTCGTAAGGCAGGGTTCTGAAATACGATCCGAAACCCCCATTTGTGAAGAGCCTGCTCGTGAAGACCCTGCTCGTGACTTTGACAAGATTCTATCTACAAGGGATCCGCGGCTACTGGTTGTACTATGACGAGTTGATTTGGGCTGCTTAGGGGGTTCCATCTTGCTGAAATCAGCAAAGCCATTCGCCGAGTCATTTACTTGCGGGGAAAGAGGGATTGTATTTGTGAGAGTGTTTGCGTCCTGGTTATCTTTCTTTTTAATTTGCGCATCTTCGTCGCGAATCATTCTGCGGATTTAGGTGAGTGGATTTATAACAAAAAAAAAGTTGCTTACTGGTCGAGTGCAGATATAGTTTTCTCTATATTGAGACTTCCGTGAGATATGTAGTTATCATCCAGCCCGGGGATATCATTTGGACATCTGTTTTGGAAGGGAAGTAGAATTAGAAATTGTTGCCAACTCAAAATGGAGGGAAATCGATCGGGCACATACTCTTGTTGGGATAAATAATCCTGCTGAGCTATGTGATGATCATCCACGGCATTTTGCTCTTCTTGTGCTTTAAAGAACGCATCAATATCGTTTTCCAGGCTGGAGTCCAAAGGATCGTCTTCAATATTTTGCTCCTGTTGTTGTTGTCGTTGCATCAATTTGTATTTTCTATCCTCTTCTTCTTCGTTGCATTCAATCTCGTGTATCGTTTCTGAGCTGGATATTAATGGGTTTTCTGATGGTGCATCCTCTTCTAGGGGAGCATCTTCTTCTTGAGGTTCCTTATCAACAGAACTGTATTTGTTTGGATCATACGACTCGGCATCTGCAACAGTCGCCAGCGACTCGACAGATTCCAAGGCAAGTGGGGTATTCCGAACTTCAATGATAGGAGTGAGAACATGGGGCTGATCTTTTCTCGGTTCCTCAAATGTTTCCATTTCGGAATGATGTGTACGAATTGAAGTTCGGGAAGCGGATTTGGATACAACGCGTCCGTTTTCGTCCTAGTATTTTATTGTTTTAAGTGATTTGAATTTTCCCATCGAGAAGAAGAAGAAAAAAAAAAGCAACGGCAAACCTTTGACTTTGCAGTTTTAATAACCCGTTTCCTCATGACAACTTTTTAGGATTCACTGGAATCACTTCTGAATTCGGACGCGTGCCGAAAGCCAGTTTCGGACAGTGTTCATTGCTATTACTGTTGTGCTTCAAAGAAGTTCCCGTGGCGGCGGCGGCGGTGGGCCATGATTGGAATTCATCGATTTCCTGCAAAGACTTTCTCATTTCAAGTTTCTCGGCGACTTTGATTCGATGCAAGTTTATAACTTGAGTAACGTGATCGATTCCTATCCCGTATTGTAGTGTTTTCGGGATGCAGTCCAGGCCCAGGGTTGAGGTTATGTTTTTATCGTAAACATCTAAAAAAAAAGGAGGGGTTGGTTTTTAAATACAAAGGGGGAGTTGTTTTTCAAACCGTAGTCATCTGTTGTGTCTGGCGGCGGGAGCTTCATTGTAAACACTTTTCGTAAACGAAATGTACCACTCAAAGCGATACTGTCCAGACATCTGAATGTTTGCCCTTTGAATGTATCCCCGACCTTTTTTTTTTGTTGTTGTGTGGTAGAATATATTCAGTTGAATTAACCTTGAGAACCGATTCACTCCTGCCCACCAAACTTAAGAGATCGAAGCATAGATTTAGCCACTTTTTTTTAACAGGAACGCCAAAAAAAAGAAGCAGATTTCAGTTGAATAGTAAAGAGAAGGTAAATCGATTTATAAAAAAAAGTGTGTGGTTTACCACCCCGCGTTTCAGAAAACCAAGCGGTAGCGTCACATGCAAAGCTGTGTTTTTCGTCTCTTTTGCGGCAGTTGAGATGAAGAAGCGTCGTTTGCTTTGGTTCAAGTCGCTGACGCTGGAAAACGGCAAAATATAGTCCCGTTCTTAAAATAAACCATCTCTTTCAAAAAAGCATCCAATCATACCAAAGCTC